>PVJH01039200.1:0-16598 GCA_004026705.1 Nesogale talazaci
TGTGTGTGTATGATGCTACTGGCCCACCGTCTGCTAGGTCTGTGATTGGAGAACTTTTTCCTTAGGCAGCACAACAAGTTTGCCCAATGCCCTCCTCTGCTGTGTAGCTCATCATCAAATCCGTGGCAAGAAAATGATTAACAGTTGGCCAGGGTGTATAACTAAGAAAATTCTTTATTTGTGTGTCTGTGTGGTTTGGGATATTTGTTTGTTTAAGTATTGCTGTTTGGGTAGCCTATTGTATTTTTTTCCTTAAATGTTGGTTCATATTTAAAATGATCATATGGCTTTGGGCTCATCAAAATTATGCTCTTACTAGAAAGGTCAGTTAGGAAAAGACTGATATCTGTCTTTTCTGTGAACACATCTATTCTAATTGTGAGCTGAATAGTATCTTCATACAATTTAAGCGGCAAGAAAGAAGGCCATATTAGAGCAACATCTGACTTCTAAATTAGGCATCTATCAACTCTTCTTAAAGTGAGTTGGAGGAAAGCATTATTGGAAATGGTACCAGACATATTACCAGAATAAGAGATTTCACGTGAAGGTTGGTTTCCACTTTGAGAGATCTCAAGTGGTGCTGTGGTCAACTGATGGGCAGATCTTGGGAAGTTGTGCTGCTCTCTGGGAGAAAGATGTGGCAATAGACTTCCATCAAGATTCACAGCCTCAGGAACCCTGGGGGGCAGTGCTGTGTTTTAAAGGCTTCCTGTTGGAATAGACTCAATGGCAGTATTTTTGTTTTGGCCTTCAGGTATTTTTTACAAGCTTTACTGTGGTCATAGATGCTATTTAGTGGGAAACTTGTTTTAAGGATTTGAAAATAAGCCATCGTTGACTATTAATACTTGTTTCCATTTAGTAAATAACTGAGAACTGGGTGCTTGAAATACCTGGCTGCCTCTTTCAGAGATTCATACATTCGTTCCATACCTGGCTGCCTCTTTCAGAGATTCATACATTCGTTCCACTCTTTATTGAACCCTACAAACGGGTCTTCATTCTACTTAGGTTTTCATGTACTATACATACACAGGTAGTTCCACCTCCAGCTTGTTGTAAACTAACGAGAGACGCCTTGGTGGCATAGTGAGGCTGTGCTGAGCTGTTCAGAGCAACTACCAGCTGCTCCTGGGTAGAAAGCTGAGGCACTTTGCTCTAACCCACAGGGACAGAGACGCGCCGTCTGATGGGGCAGTTAGGAGTCGCAATCATCTCCAGGGCTGTGCATGTGGTGTTTTGCCATGTAAAGAGAAGACCAAGATAAATAGCAACTAAGCATGCACCCAGACCTGTCCAGTAGCATCCACCTGCACACCCACACCCTTTCTTCCTTCTGTCCTCCCATTCTGCGTCACCTCACATCATCAGGCCCGGGGAGGGCATGGTGAGGGAGGTATGCCTGCTAAAAGAGCTGGCTGACAAGATTCCTTGTCAGTCAAATATATGGTGATACCTTGTGCTCTAAGCGACCTGATTTGTAGCTTTCTCCACCTTTCCATCTCAGCTTTTGTTCGTGCCTTATTGGCTGTATCACCACACCTCCATGTTCCACTTTTTAAAAGCCTACCCTGCTTCCTTGAATTCTTCCCCTTAATTTCCAGCAGGAAGGAGTTTGACTCCTCTCATACTATGGGAGTACTCCTGAGGACCTTTCTTAAAGGTCTGGCTCATGCCTATAAGGCAGCTAGTTAACAAAAGACTGACTCACTGCTCTTCAAGCCTGATGTGGTTTGGCTCGCATTGACTGTGCCAGCCGCTGCACTGTGCATGCTTCATTCTGTTTCCCCACAGACCCCAGTGAGGAACTGGGAGAGGAGCATGAGTCAGTGAACGGATGAGAGAATAACAGACTCAATAAATGAGTACTCAGATCTTAATCACGAATCCTTAGATGCGCACTTTACTGCCATCTCTCTCTGTCTGCCAGCTCTCTCTGTTTCAGGTGCCATCATCAAATCCATTTCCATGTTAAGGGCCCGCACCCCCCATGACAGAGTGGAATTGGCTCAGTAGGTGTATTTAAGGACCTGTCATTAAGATTTGAGCTGTGGTCTTTACAGAGTCAGATTGCCCCGTCTCCCTACCAGTGAGCCATGCGCTTGGGCAGTGCTGTGCTCAAGCCCATTGTGAGAGCCATGGTGGCCACCCTTCCACTGAAGGGTGACCTGCTCCCAGTACGGCGCCCTGTTCCAGGGGCTGGGAATAAACATGTAAAAACATGCAGACACATACATTACCAGCCAGGAGAACAATCTTAATAGGACAAAACTTGTAGGGGGGCAGTGGTTGTTGGTGGCATTTTTTATTCTTTTGTAGAATACTTGTGATCCATAGATAGTCTATGAAACCCTAAAATACTGAAAAGGTTTTATACTTGAGGGCAGATACATTCTCTCTAAAAAAAATTGGCTTTGTCTTCAGTGTCCTTCAAAATGTAAGGCCTAGCGAGGTTGCAACCCTGCCTGTCCTCGGTTCGATTTCTACACTGTGCACACTCTGATCGGAATCAACTGCACCAACAGCCCCCAACATAAACCCTTAGTTGGGAGCGGAAAGTCGCCAGCCAGAGTTAACGTTCTCCCTAACCAGTTTTCTCCCACTGCGACTTTCCTTTGATCCTACCCACTCTTGCTTTTCCCAAGACTCAGGACTTGTAATATACCACCGAGTGATTCATTTCAAACCAACTTCTCATTCCAGGGGCAGCAGCTGCCTAGATCTGGAGCAATGGAAATTCAGAACAATCATCATCCCCTAATCATATTTCAAAGCACTTTGCTCCTAGTTTCTCCCTCTTGCCACTTCACAAACATGGTCACAGGAATAATGTACTGATTTCAATTTCTCACCTGATCTCACTCTGTTACTTGTTTAAAAAAAAATTTTTTTTTTAAGGAAAGTTTGGCACTCTGGTTTTATCCGTGGTTCAGGACTTCCAACCATTTGAAACGGTTTAGTCATTACTGACAAAGCAAGCACAAAATAAGCCCCAGTTATTAAAATTTGGGTGAAGGGTTGAGTCCTGGTGGCAGAGTGGTTGAGTATAGGACTGCAGCCCACTGGCTTGGCGGTTCAAATCAAGCAGCAGCTCTGCAGGAGTAAGGCTGGGCCTCCAACTCCTACTAGAGGACAGTGATGCCCACCCCCCAAAAAAAAAACAAATAAAAAATATGGGTGAAGTGGAGCAGCACCCTCATAAGAAAACTTACAGGCAAAAGCCCCAGAATGGGAAACAAGAAAAAGGACTAGCGATTCAGGAGGGTTTATGACCGACAATGAATATTGTCCTTTCCTGAAACTAAAGGAGATTATTTCTAGAATATAAAGTTTGCATCAGTATGCAATGCATGTCACTAGATGTTAAATTGACACCAGAATAATTTTATATGAGATGATAGTGTTTCAACAAGTACAGAAGCTAAGCCTGTGTCATAAAGATTTGGTTGTTACAAAACCTCACATAAAGCCTAAATGGAATCCTGCCTTACACTTTAGTAAAACTGTACCTTTCATTTTTAAAAGCAACCCTGTGCTGAGAGCCACTGCATGGAGGAAGGTGTGAAGATTTAACTTTCAAAAATATCTTTAGGCAAGTGTATACTCACCACTGTCACTGCCTTCATACACAGACCAATTTGGACTATCAAATTCTAGCTGACATTAAGAAATGCGTGCGTGCCTGTGTGTCTAAGTACTTGGAAAGGGAAGCAGGGGAACAAACTTTATTAACATGGCAGCTAAGTAGCATATTTTTTAGTTAGAAAGATATTTCAGAATGTTTAGTCTTGGTGTGTGTCGGGGGGGTGGGGGTGGCATCATTGCCCTGATGGGAGTAGGAAGCCCAGCCTTGCTTCTGGAGAGCTGCTGCAGGATTTGAACCATCAACCCTGTGGGCCACAGTCCCACACACAACCACTGCGCCACCAGGGCTCAGCCTATGATTAGTCTTTTTTTTTTTTAAATAAACCAACATGGAAATAAAATTATTCTAGCTCTGGTGGTGACGTTAAATTTATTTAAATAGCATTTCTTGTACTAACTGTAGATAATTTACTGGACTTTTTATATTAGTTGTAATGGTGAACAGATCACAGAGGTATTCTTTTCCCACAAAACAATATTGGAAGAAAAAAAAAAAGGCCTCATCTGCCTTTTTAGATTCTTCCACCTGAGGAACGAATGAAAATCTCAATATTCTGGACAAGTAGTAATTAGTGGGATTTAAAAAGCAGGCAAACAAGAAAAAAAAAGGTCCAGTTTCTTATTGGTGCTACTTATTCCCGAGTCTAGACCAGCAGTTTTCAACCTGTGGATCGCAACCACTTTTGGGGTTGAATAACCCTTTCACAAGTGTCGGCTGATTCATAACAGTAACAAAATTACAGTTATGAAGTAGCAACAAAAATAATTTTATGGTTGGGAGTCACCACAACATGAGGAACTGTATTAAAGTGTATTTAACAGCATTAGGAAGGTTGCGAACCGTAGCTCAAGAACATATCAGGAGTGGTTCACTCATAAATAAAATGTCATCTTGTCATTAGGAGGTGATTCTGAGTATGTTGGCACTGTGAAATGCTGGCATCTGCTGTGATGTGGGAAAAGAGATGGAAGAAGATTTAATGTAAAATCTAGTTCTTTTCCTGCCTAGTTAAGCCCGCCTGCTCAGATCCATTAACCTTTTGAGATTTATGTACTCATTTGAAGCTGAAATATCCTTGATTTGCTAGAAACAATGTCATTCCAGAAGAGAGTGAGTTTAGGGCAGTGATGCCCCAAAAACAAAACATAAGAGAGTGAGTTTATAAACTGTCAGTCACTATAAAAATAATGTAAAATGATGGACAGTATCAGTAACTTTCAAATATATACATATATATATATATATTTAAGTGACAGGAAAGCCTCTTAATTAGCCTTGTTAATATTTAAATTAGAACACACTAATAATCTTAATCTCTGAACATAGTATTTTTTTTCTTTTAAAATAATAATTCTCAATAGATGTGCTACACAAAAGATGGAGCGTTGTATCCTCACCAGAAAGGGAGATCACCTTGGTGAACCTGAAAAAAGATGCAAAGTATGGCCTCGGTAAGTCACAGTGACGTTCTTCACGGCCCTCGAGAATTCAGAGAGAACAGGTGTGCAGCATGGGCTTGGGTAATGACCTCTTTGGATGAAGACATTGCTGCACACCCACAGCACCAGCCTCTGCCTGACCCACCAGGCCGTGCCAGAGAAATGTCACCATGACGGAATCTCTCAAGAGTCCTACCTCATTGCTGTTAACCTGTCGTATTTGCTATAGGAATTCTGTACATGCCTCTGTTTCTTGTAGGCTAATCCTTGATTATTGAAAGCACCAGTGTTCTGGATGGTTTATTAAAATGTGTTGTTTCACAGGATTTCAAATTATCGGTGGGGAAAAGATGGGAAGACTGGATCTTGGTGTATTTATCAGCTCAATTATTCCAGGAGGGCCAGCTGACTTGGATGGATGCCTAAAGCCAGGTACTTGGTATTTTGGTTATTTCCTAAATACTTATTGATATTGCAGAGAAAGCTGAAGTCGCCATTAAAAAATTGAAAATGGCATCTCTCAGATCTAGCATGCCTGTCTCTTTCATGTGGAAAATACTGGACTGATAAGAGCAACCTTATCTCTCTGCACAGGGGACCGTTTGATATCTGTGAATAGTGTGAGTCTGGAGGGGGTCAGCCACCATGCTGCAATTGACATTTTGCAAAATGCACCTGAAGATGTGACACTTGTTATCTCTCAGCCAAAAGAAAAACTATCCAGAGGTAAAGTTGCACATGTTTATCAGCTCCATGTTCTAGTTCACTTCTCTTTTTTTTTTTTTTTTTTTGGCGGGGGGGAGGCGCGCATCACTGCCCTCTGGTGGAAGTGGGAGGCCCAGCCTTGCTCCTAGAGAGTTGCTGCTGGACTTGAACCGCCAAGCCAGTGTGCCGCAGTCCAGCACTCAACCACTACACCACCAGAGCTCAGCCCTCTAGTTCACTTTTCATAAGCAAGTCAATACATCAGCCCAACTAACTGGATTTCTTATTTCCTTGCTGGCAATTTGGTAGTAGGTGTATTCTCAATGTGTTAATTTTCAGCTTACATATAACTTCATTATCACTTCCAAGATTTCTGACTTGAGGAACTATATTAAAGGGTCTTGGCATTAGGAAGTTTGAGAACCACTACTCTAAAATCTTTATCTACTTCACAAAAAAAAAAAAAAATTCTTTTTTAAATTTTAAATGAGAATATAAAAGTGCATATCTTACTGACTTTGAAAATTAAATGGGATAATGTATGCCAATAATGAGCTTATTGTCTGGCACGTATTGAATAAACACTTGAATGTAAATTTTAGGGCCATTATTAATACTGATCTCTTTAAGCCCTGTATAAGTACATGTGTAAGGTACTTTCATTCCAAAATGATTGAAAAAATACTTACAAGAACTAAACATAGCTGAAAAAAATGTGTTTAGATATGAATTTTAGGGATGGCTTTAGGCGCCATAATTTAGAGTACTGCAAACCTGTATATATCCCATGCCACAGAATACATTCTGATGTTAAAATGCCTTGAACTGTGCATATGTGGATTCTAGGATACTGCACCAGTTTCTTATATTTTCACACAGATGAGTCATGTTGACTGTGGTTTCCTTTCTTTACTAAATATGAAAATCAGAGTGGAATATTTTAAATGTGTGTTTACTGTGTGCAAACACAGAAGAAAAGAGAGGAATAGAAGACACCACCACTGCCCATAAGAACCTTACAACCTAATTATAGTCTCACCATCTTAGACAAAGGAAGACAACTGCAGTTGAAAATGTAGCTTATGTCCGTTTCTGGCAGTCAGGCCCTCCTCCCCCAAATATCCCACCCCAAATAATAATCACAATTATTTTTCCAAAAGAGAATTCAAACAAAACTCAGTTCCCATGTAAACAAAGCTCTAAGGGACTGCCATCTTCATTCTGCTTTTAATAGGTATTTTCTAGAAAATGCATCACTCTGTTCAATATATATTACTGAGTGCCCGTGCTATGCAAAAACGCAGGGCCTCTGTTCTCCTAGAGCTTGTCGTGAGCATCCAACTAGACAAATGACGTTTCCAATGTTAGGGAAAGCATTAGGGTTGCTACAAGAACATATAAAAGGGAGTCTTGCTATATATAAGGGACCCTGGTGGCTTAGTGGCTTCAGTGTTGCCAGGTTAACTTCAAGGATTGTGTTTTAAAGCCACTAACTGCTCTGAGAGAAAGATGAAACTGCCCAATCACATAAAATTTACAGCTCAGAAACCAACCTTAAAGAGCAGTTCTTGGGCCTCCTACTCCCACCACCAGAGGGCAGTGATGCCTTCCCAAAAAATAAAAAAATAAAGAGCAGTTCTTCTTTGCCCATGGGTTCCCTCAGAAGGCATCAGAACAAGCGTTTCTTCCCTGCAGAGAACTTCGTGCGATTATTTTTGATTATCTATTCTCAATGGAAGCTGGGACTGTGATTAGGAAATCAGAAAAAACTTTGCAGAGAATGATTTGAAATAATCTTAAAGCATCAAAATAGGGCTGAGCCCCGGTGGCGTAGTGGTTGTGCGCGGGACTGCGGCCCACTGGGTTGGAGGTTCAAATCCAGCAGCAAGGCTGGGCCTTCTACTCCCACCACCAGAGGGCAGTGATGCCCCAAAAACAAAAACAAAAATAAGGGTCTTCTCGGCAGAGGACACACATTTCAGTAGGTGTTGCCACAAAAGCAGCCAATGTAGGAAAGCCCAGGAAGCCGGATCCTACATTGCTGGGCCCCTGGCTCTGGTTTCAGATCCTAGCTCTGCTATGGTTTCTGTGTTTCCATTTTATGTAAACTGCTCCCACCAATCTTCATTGGAAATTATATATGCGTGTCATGCATGTACATGGGTGTCAATTTGTTATTCTCACCAGTGGGTCTTAACTTCTAGTGCCTTCTCCTGTGCATCTTGCCAATGGAATGAAAAACTACATGAAGAAACCTTACCTGCAAGACAGTGCTGTAGACTCTTCTCCTGAGGATCGACCCTGGCCCCAGGGTACCCTGAAGCATATCAAGGACAGTTCCTTCAGTGTGCTACCGGGAGGCTTGAGAGAAGGCAGCCTGAGTTCTCAGGATTCCAGAACGGAGAGTGCCAGCTTGTCCCAGAGCCAGGTCAATGGTTTCTTTGCCAGCCATGGAGGTGACCGGGCCTGGAAGGAATCATTGCATGGCAGCCCGGCCTCATCTGTCATATCCAAAGCTTCTGAGAAAAAGAGAATTTCTATGGACAGTGGCCCGAGCCAAGCTAAAGCACCAGGCAATGCTGATGCAGCAGATTGCGTGGATCACGGCGATTCAGACATGGACGAAACCTCTTCTTCTCCAAGTCAGGATCATCAAACACCCAAAAAGGCATAGTGAATTTTAATATCTCTGTATTTTCATGTAGCACAACAAATAACCACAAAAATACTACAAGGCAAAATATTCTCGTCATAAGCTACTTACATATTTTGGGTCGGTGGAATCATACTTTTCTGCTGCTAACCGCCACTGCATTTGATGCTAACGTCCAGAGAAATTTAGAAGCTTTAAATACTAACTCTGAAATAGCTGCTACCTGGGAACTTGCCACCTGGTAGCACAAAGGCGAGAATAATCAAATTGTGAATGCTTTCTTACCTGTTGCCTTTCCCTTGGATATTTAATTATTCTGTTAATAAAAGAATTTAAATACCTAAACACCAATTTGCTCCCACTATTTCTAGTAGTGGGTACTTGACTTTACTAAGAGTAGTCCAAGTCTTCCGATGTTCACATATTCTGAAGTTCTGAATTAATAATGACATAGTAATAACATTGAAAATTTTACTAACAATATTTCTTAGGAAAGTTCCCAAGAAATGCAAATTTACATTAAAATTCACGAGTAGTTTTGGGAAAGGAATAGGTACATCCTTTATTCACTGCAGAGATAAGCCCTTCTAATTTGGGGTGTGGTTTATTTTCATTCCCTTGTTTTCCTTAGGTACCCTCGAGTTGGTTCCGACCCATTGTGACCCTGTGCACAACAGAACACTGTGTAGTCTTGTACCATCTTCACACTTTGCTTGAGCCCATGGTGGCCTTCGGTGTCAGTCCATCTTGTTGTGGGCTTCCCTCTTTCTCACCAGCCCTCAGCTTTACCAAGCATGGCATCTTGCTCCAAAGACTGCCCATTCCTGAGAATACGTCCAAACTTTGCAGGCTGAAAGCTCACCGACCTTGCCTTTAAGGCATACTCTGGCCATATTTCTTCCAAGACAGATGGGGTTTTCCTTTTGGCATTCCATGGTACTCTCAGCCTCCTCCTCCAGCACTACAATCCAAATGCATCGATTCTTCTTTGGTCATCTTTCTTCATCTTTGGTCCAACTTTTCACATGCATAGGATGCACTGGAGAATACCATGGCTGGGATCAGTCACTCCTTAGTCCTCAGAGTAACATCCTCGCTCTTCAATACTCTAGAGAGGTTTTATGCAGCGTATTTGCCTAAGGCGACTCATCTTTTGATTGACCTCTTGACTGCTGCTTCTATGAGTATTGATTGTGAATCCAAGCAAGGCAAAATTCTCGACAAATTGATACATGTTTTCCGTTTATCATGATGATACTTATTGGTCCAGTTGTCTTGGTCTTTTCTATAAAGAAATCACGTAGATGGCAGTTCCATTTTGGCTTCATGGGCATAAAGACTATTAGGTTACTATCGAGAAAGAAAACTTTGCATTATAAATTTTAATATCCATATGTAAATTAACTTATATGCCATATCTCAAGTTTGAAAAGCAGAAGGACATTTTCATATGATAAATTGAATGAAAGATTCTAAACAGAGTCTTGACATTTGTACTCTCTCTGCTTATGTCAGATGTATAGACATAAGCAGAGTAAACATGTAGCCTCCTCACCTTCAGGTGAATACCTGTCAGGTGCCATGAAGTCGGGCAACCCTATAAGACAGATTGAAGCCATCTCATAGAGTTTGCTAGGCTGTAAGAGTAGGAAGACCCCGAGCAAGGTTGGATGGGCACTGTGACACTCGCAGTCTGTCCCAGTGCGGCAGTGATTGTGGGGATGGTGCGGGGCCGGGGCAGTGTTCAGTTCTGGGTTGTACAGGTGGTCCCTAAGGAGGAAGAGCCAACACAGCAGCCCCTAACCACAACGGTGAGATCCAGGTCTTTTCTCCTGAGGCTTCACACCTCACATCTCTCAGTAGCAGCCAAACACTTGAACCACTGCGCCAGCAATGTGCCTGTAGTCGATGCTGGCCCCATGGCAAAGAACCGTTACTATGGGAAATGGATTTTTTTTTCTTTTCGAAATTTGGGACTGTGTGAAGCATCGGAAAGATATATAGAAACCAGGTTTGAGTTGCAGGCTTCTCGCCGCCAAATACAGCCAGCTGTTTAACACAGAGCAAATCCCATTTCTGGACCCTAGTTTCCATAACCATAAATTATGAAGACATTGGATTAGAAGATCTCTTAAGATCTCTTCCAAATATCACGTTCTTTGAATTCACTCTATCCTTAGTATTTTGTTTTGGTTTTCCAAAAACTTAATGGCCTTCCCAGGACAGTTGATTTTGAATCTAACAAGAAATCCTTTTTTTTTTCTTTGTTAAGGAATCTTCCTCCTCAATGAATAAATGCAACAAAATGAATTTTAAAACTTTTTCTTCATCACCTCCTAAACCTGGAGATGTCTTTGAGGTTGAACTGGCTAAAAATGATAACAGCTTGGGGATAAGTGTCACGGTACTGTTTGACAAGGTTTTCAAATGTTTTCTCTTCTCCCTTTCCAGCACCTTATTGTTATATGCCAACTTACTAATTTTACTCCAAAATGGGACAGTTCTCAAATATTCCAAACTGTCAAAGTGAATCATATCTTAACCACTCCCTTTATTTTAATTGTGTGTGTTGTCCCCCCTCTTTATTTTTGCTTCAAAAAAATGAGACAAATATTACCTGTTCCCCACTCCAAAGTTGGCTTTTCCTTCCTCTGAGTATGACTTGCAAAATATAAACTCAATCCATATGCTTCCGATCCATTTAACAGCTTTTGCGTATGCATGGAATAATGAAATGATATGTCTCTCACCCATCGTGAGGAGTGAAAGATTTATGGACACATAGGCAAATGTGCCCTTTAGCTCTTCCTAATCTTTAGGATCTTAAAATTTTGTAATTGACTAGGAATATATTTTAAGGTGTTAGAATATGAGCTTGGACTCTGATAAAATAAAGTGAGAATTGGATGGACGGATGAAGACACTAGACCCTGAATTGATTCAACATTGTGTGCTACACTGAAAATGAACTCACTGCCATCAAGTCAGCACTAATTCATAGCTGCCTTATAGGACAGGGTGGAACTGCCCCAGTGGGTTTCTAAAACTGTAGCTGTTTATGGGACTAGATAGTCCATCCTGCTCCATGGAGCCACTGGTGATTTCACACTGCTGACCTTTCTGACCGCAGCCCAATGCATAACCCCTATAGCACCAGGACTCTGTTGGAAGGATATTGATAAGCACAAAACTTACTTGAAAGCGGTCTGTTGGATTGCCATCCTGTCAGTTCCAGTCTGCGGACCTCATAGGTGCCAAATGGAATTGTTTGATAGAGCCTTCAGGGCTATCATCTTTTGGAAGCAGCACGTTGCCAGACCTACTCCTGTGGTGCCTCTCAGCGGGTTTGAGCCACCAACCTCTTATCTAATAACCAAGTGCTTAACCCTTGGTGCCATATAGCCTTTAAATTGCAACCTTTTGAGATGAAGACTCTAACTTTTTAGTACATTTTATAATACTCTAGATCCTTTCCCTTTGCTTTAAATCCTTTAGGTGTTTAGGGTTTTTTTGTTGTTGTTTGGGGTTTTTTGTTGTTGTTAATTTTATCATGAAGGAAAGTAAAATCTATGTGCGGCATAGCAGTTAAGTCATTCCACTCATTAGGCCTCTCATCTGCACCATAAAGTCACTTCTCTACCACAGTCGGGTAAAATGAAAGAAAGTATCTTCTGCTTTGTTTTGTCGGCTGTGCTTTCAGTTTATTAAAGACAATCTGTAGGGCCGAGCCCCGGTGACGTAGTGGTTGTGCACGGGACTGCGGCCCACTGGGACGGAGGTTCAATTCCAGCAGTGGGGCTGGGCCTCCAACTCCCACCACCGGAGAGCAGTGATATCCAAAAAAAAAAAAAAGACAATCTGTAGCGTATTATTTCATATGCAAGTGAGATTCTCAAAGAGTTTGGGGAAAAATTCCATTACCTTTGCATTCAATTCTTCTCTGAACTCTCTGAAGCACCCTTGTACATTTTGTTTTCCTAGCTAAGCTGGCAAACTAATTTTGCATGGATGGATTTTGCTTTCTGCTTGCTTACAATGCATGATATGTAGACTTTCAAAAGATCCACAGCCCCTCACCTAGCCAGGACTGAGAATTTTGTAGTTGTTTTAATTACAGTAGATGGAATTTGACTAAAAAGACACTGCTCTGACATGGGAAAAGACTGGCTAGAAACATTCTTGAGTATTGAAGTAATTTCATTTGCTGACTTGATACTGCTACTTAAATCATTGAAATGCATTCTAAATCTCTAGATTTGAAAAAGAGTGAGAGAAAATTCTTTGGTGTTCACATAATTTTATTATATCTCTTTCTTCTTAGGGAGGTGTGAACACCAGTGTCAGGCATGGAGGTATTTATGTGAAAGCTGTCATTCCCCGGGGAGCAGCAGAGTCTGATGGTAGAATCCACAAAGGTATAGTGTCTGGGTGGGTGCTGGAATTCACTCCAAGGAATAGATAAGAAGTTAGAGAGTTGAACTAGGGAATTCAACACAGAGAGATCAATTCATAACATGAAATATCTTTATTACACCCACTACTCTATTAATGACACAGGTTCAAAAGTATAGTTACTTTGTGAAAGTTGCTATTAACACAAAAATGATAATCAGGTCATATTACAAATAGAGGACTGTATCGTTGCATCACTGCTAAGCCCGAGAATCATGGCCCTGCCAAGTGGACACGTTATCCTGGCCATCACAGCCACTGTACTCTCGCCCTGCACCTCCGTGTCTTTACTACCAGATACTATTCTGATGTACCAGATGCAAACTAGTTAGATAGTAGATTTTTATTAACATAAATACGAAATGTCAGATCACAGGAGAGTCAATGTGGAGGAGCAGGTGTATTATCTCGATACTATTCCAAAAGCTTTGTTTATAGCTTATTTTAGTATCAGAAAATAACTCGCATGACAGTATTTTCATGCACAGTTTCCCCTTGTTGCGAAGTAAACTGCCAGAGACTGCAGGAGGGCGAAGGCCGTTGTATCATCAATGGCGCCTGCATTTCTAATAGGCACTACTGAAGACTTTTCTCAAATCTCTTGATAATTTTAATTCAGTGTGTGTGCTCTCGGGGTTTATGTTGATGTCCTTTGCAAAGGAATTTGCTTTGTCACTCAAAAAAACCAGCACCCTGCCATCGAGGCGATGCCGACGCACACTGACCCTGCAGGACAGGGTGGAACTGCCCAGTGGGTTCCTACGGCCGTAGCTCTTTCTGTCAGTAGAAAGCTCATCTTTCTCCCACAGAGCGGCTGGTGGTTTCCAACTGCTAGCCTTTCGATTTGCAGCCTAACACATAACCACTACGCTAGCAGGACTCCTACCTATGTGCCTGCAGGTGAAAGAAAGCATTTAAATGCCCTTGCATATAAACACTCTGTGACATGACTTTGTCCAGAATCTGTCTGAGCTTGTCCTTAAGCAATTCAATGCAAAGTAAGCCCGTAAGTTGTGAAAGAGCATGTAGAACTTTTGTTGTTTTATTATTTGCTTCTTTGTGGGTCTTACCAAGGTGATCGTGTCCTGGCTGTCAATGGAGTTAGTCTGGAAGGAGCTACCCATAAGCAAGCGGTGGAGACACTGAGAAGCACAGGGCAGGTAATGGATCATTATGGCAGCCCTTCAAGATAGCCCTGCAGGGCTTAATAGCATATTAAAATGTTGGTCTGATTGAGATTTTTGAGTTTGTTACTCAGCAAACCACACAGGTTCACGTAGCATTCTGAGCTTTCTCCTACCACACCGAAGAACAAGAAATATGACAAGAAGTTTTAAAGGGTGAAGCTGGTATTTTATATTTCATTTAGCCTTCCCTGGGCGGATGGGGTCTGTAATGATATTTTTCTTTTAATTTTTGTAAATAGTTCCTACTGATTTTTCAGTCTTAGTCACTTTACTTGTTCAAGTCTTTTGTTCTAGTTTTATATTTCGTATAATGGCCATTCATTTTAATAAATCATCTCTATACAGAGAATATAATAAAAACTTGATTTTGAGCTGAGCGCTGGTGGCGTAATGGTTGAGTGCGGGACTTCAGCCCACTGGCTTGGCAGTTCAAATACAACAACAGCTTTCCAGGAGCAAGGCTGGGCTTCCCACTCCCACCAGAGGGCAGTGTTGCAAAAAAAAAAACAACTTGATTTTGAAAGCTTTCATCATTTGCTTTTTGCCCCATTTTCTTTGTCATTCTGCCTATGTTTTGGTAAGCCAGCTAGTTTGGTTAGTGATTTATATCATCAGCTATACAAAGTCTTCAGATTTATTTATTTTCTCATAATTCATTTTCATAAAAAGTGTTTTCCTGTACTTTAGGTGGTTCATCTGTTGTTGGAAAAGGGACAGTCTCTGGCATCCAAAGAACATGTCCCTGGGACCCCACAGTGCACCCTGCCAGATCCAGATGTCCAAAGTCAAGCCCAAGACAAAATGGCAAAGAAAGCAACTCATGCCAGAGACTACAGCTTTGTCACTGAAGGTCAGTGAGCTCTTATCTCCTCACCTTGAAATGATCCATGAATTGATCAAAACTTATTGTTACATGTTGATCATATTCCAGGCCTCAATTATTAATAATTAATTATAAATAAATAATTAATTATTCTTGTTCCTTGTAAAGAACTGGATTAGCCCTATGTGGAATATAAACAATCACGGCCTCTTATTAGCACTTACCCGAGTCGGGGATATTTTCATGTGGTAGTTCTGAGATAAAAATCACTCCCCTTGCCCAGGGGCTGCAGTCGCTTACTCATTTATGAATCTGTAAATCTGCATGACAAATATACTGGTTAGTTTTGTAAACACTGCCCCACAACCACTTGAGTACTGAGCATACATTTTTAAAGCCCAATGAAACAAGTGTTTCAAAGGAGATTTCTTTATACCTCTGGCAAGAAAAAAACAGAAGCTAAATATCTGGTTGTCCTGCTCTTCGGGAATTGCTGTTGTGACTTAACTAAGGCTGTAGTTAAAAGGTTGTTTAGTGACTTTTCTTCAACTAATGTTTAGAAAGTGTGTGTTCTAGTTCTTTCATATCTGCAGTCCTTCAGTCACTTGATAGATTTTTACCAGTACTCAAGCCCGTTAAATCTGCCTGCAGGAGACAGACATTTCTGAGAAATGACCAAAGTCCCTGCAATGATCCATCCTTCATGACAGCGCCGACTGAACGGTGCACACTGTGCAACTTGGAATCCCTAGAGAACAGGTCCCCAATGCCTTCTTAGGTACCAACTACTCACTCTGGGAGAAGAAGCCACTGGTTTACCAGATGCTGAGGAATGGGGGTGGGGGGGGGGGGTCTTTGGTATTTGATATATTCGGGAGAGACCAACAGTTTCTCTCTTCATCAGGCACTCACTGGGCTGAACTAAGTATCTGGTCCACTTCCAGAATGCAAAAATACTTGCTTCCAATGGAAAGAGTACCAGTGCTACTGTCATATAGGTAGAAGGTTGGACTTCTAGAACTCTGAACACCACAACTTTGTCCTACAAACTGCTATCAAAAGCCATTCTCCTTCAGCTGAACTTATGCTCCCATGCACTTCTAGTAAGCAGATTCATCCTGTGTGATGGAATGTTCAGAGTCCTGCCCATAGGCTTTGCTCAGTGTTTTTACCCTCGGACCTTTGGGAAGCCCCCAGACTGATATGAAAAGACAGGCACAGTAATTGAAAGTTGAGAGTCATGTCTCTTCCACATGCTTCCAAGTACAGAAGGCAGCTCCAACTGCAAAGTGTAGTTCCCACAACTGCCCTAAAGGTACTGAAGGGGCAGGTCTATGGTAAGGGTGGGGGTGGGGAGAAAATATTCTTAGCATTTGAGAGGAAGCTTTTTAAAAAGTTCATTGTTAGCTGTGCTGCCATTCATTTGTTAATTTTGAAGATCACGATATGCTAATTGCTTAAACTTGCTTGCCCTATAAAACTGGCTTACTTCTCACAAATCAAAAAAAAAAAAAAAAAGAACCCCACCCCATCCCAGAAAAGATGTAACTACTGACACAACGTATGTATGTATGTATGTATGTATACATTATGATGAGTGCTGTATGAGTCCCCAATAAAATTAATTAAAAAAAAAAAAGTTCATTGTTAGCTTGCTTGACTGGTTTTTGGAGTTCTGTGAGTATAAATT
>PVJH01039201.1:0-16624 GCA_004026705.1 Nesogale talazaci
CACAGGAGAAGATCGCCTGGTCTTTTCTCCAGAAGAGCCGCTGATGCACTCACACTGCCAACCTCGAGGTTAGCAGCCGGGCCCTCAACCACTGTGTCCTCGGGTCTCAATGTCCGTGATGCTGTCACAGAGCAAGGGACCATGATCTGCCAAGGGAGATGACGCATTCTCCAAGCAAGGAATTGCCTGGTCACAGTACAGTAGCTACTGCTTCCCGCATGCCTACCGTGTGCTAAGCAGGCAGTCAGCTCTTCATCCACTGCCATGAAGTTGATGGCAGGTCATCGAGACCCTATCGGGCGGGGTGGGACAGCCTCTGTGATTATCCGAGACAGTCACTCTTTACCAGAGTTGAAAGCCCCTCCTGTCTCCACGGAGCAGCTGCTGGTTTTGAACTGCTGACCTTCTGGTTGGCATCCCAACTCACAACCACCACACCACCAGGGCTCCTGGGATCACCTGCTAAGTACTGGCAGCATTGCGTGCACAGGTGACGTTGTCCTTCACTCAGGTGAGGGTCAGAGTTCAATGTCTCTTAACCCACCTAAGCTGGGTTTCCTCTTGTTCCCAGAGTGCAGGCTGGAGTGGTCACTAGGTGCCGGGGCTTGGTCCCAGTCCAGAGTGACCCTGTATGCAAGGAAGCAAAACCCTTGCCAGCCCCACCCTATCTGGCCCATCCGTTTCATTGAGGTTCCTGTTACTTTTCATTACCTGCAGGATGGAAAGTCATCAAAAATACTCTTGCTGCGTATGAGCCCCCAATAAATGATTTTTTTTGGGGGGGGGCATCATTGCTCTCCAGTGGCGGGAGTAGAAGACCCAGCCCCATTGCTGGAATTGAACCTCCGTCCCAGTGGGCCGCAGTCCCGCGCACAACCACTACGCCACCGGGGCTCAGCCCCCCCAATAAAATGATTTAAAAAAATACTCTCTCTGCTCTCCAGTCTTAAAAGATCTGAGGTGACATTCGAGAAAGGTCCATGTGGAACCTCAGGCTGCAGACAACAGCAATGAAAACAACCCCAAAACATCGCCTACATACATAAACAAGTATTCCTTCTCCAGCGGCTGTGGCCTCCGAGTGCCGGTGGCTCTCTCAGAGACCATGGATGAACTTGTCCACGGTTCCGGCCCTGGCACAGAGCACTCAGCTGTTTCGGTGGCAATTCTTGAGAGGTCCCTCCTTGTGTGTCGACAGCTTGGGGTGGACATAGCCCAGCAAGCTCTGCTCTCCTGGAGACAGACCCTAGGCTAGTAAACAAATAAATATCCGTTTGTGAAAAGAGGTCCCCCATCCCACCCCACACACACACCTGTCTCCATCAGTTTGCTGTTCTGTGGTGGCTCCCATGCTGCTCTGGTGCTGGAAGCAATGATATTGGCATTTCCATACCAGCAGGGCCACCCATAAGGGACAGGTTTCAGCATAGCCTCCAGGCTAAGGCACATCACAAAGAAAGACCTGACAATATACTTTTTAAAAGTAGCCAGTGGCATATGTAAATATATTTATATATGATGTCGGGGAAATAGATCTATGTGCATGTATTTATAGTTTTAGTATTTAAGGTAACAGATGGACATTGGGCCTCTATTCAAGTACTCCCTCAACACAAGAACACTTTGTTCTATTAAACTGGCATTCCATGATGCTCACCTTCCTGACATGATAGGTGCATAAGAAAATGCGGTGAAGAAAGCTGATGGTGCCTGCCTATCAAAAGATATCGTATCTGTGGTTTTAACGGCTTGAAGATAAACAAGCAACCATCTCACTGAGAAACAACAAAGCCCACATGGAAGAAGCACATCAGCCTGTGTGATCATGAGATGTTGAAGGGATCAGGCATCAAAGAACAAAAAAATCATATCACTGCAAATAAGGGGGAGTATGTAGCGGAGACCCAAAACTCATCTGTATGCAACTGGACATCCCCTTACAGAAGGGTCTTGGGGAGAAGATGAGTCAGTTGGGGTGCAGTGTAGCAATGATAAAACGTACAGCTGGGGCTGAGCCCCGGTGGCAGAGTGGTTGTGCGTGGGACTGCGGCCCACTGTGTTGGCGGTTCAAATCCAGCAACAGCTCTCCAGGAGCAAGGCTGGGCTTTCTACTCCCACCAGAGGGCAGTGACACCCCCAAAAAGCAAAAAATAAATAAAACGTACAGCTTTCCTCTAGTTCTTTTTTTTCTTTTTTTTTTTTTTAGGCATCACTGCCCTGGTGGTGGGAGTAGGAGCTCCAGCCTTTGCTCCTGGGAGCTGGAATCGAACCTCCATCCCAGTGGGCTGCAGTCCTGCACACAACCACTATTCTACCAGGGCTCAGCCCTCCTCTAGTATTTTAAAGCTTCCCCCGCCCCCCAACAATCATGATCCCAATTCTACCTTGCAAATCCAGCTAGGCTAGAGGATGTACACTAATACAGATAAGAGCTGGAGACACAGGGAATTCAGGACAGATAACCCCCTCAGGACCAATAATCAGAATAGCGATTCCTGGAGGGGAAGGGGAAGGTGGGGGGAAGAAAGGTGGGACAGATCACAATGATCTATATATAACCCCCTCCCTGGGGGACGGACAGCAGAAAAGTGGGTGAAGGAAGACATCAGTCAATGTAAATAAAGCACGACAAAATCATTTTTTTGTGCATGGCATAACTGCCCTGGTAGGAGTAGGAAGTCCAGCCTTGCTCCTGGAGAGCTGCTGCTGAATTTGAACTGCCAACCCAGTGGGCCACAGTCTCGCACATCACCACTGCGCCACCAGGGCTCAGCCCTGAATAATTATAATTTATAAATTATCAAGGGTCCATGAGGGAGGGAGGGGAAAAATGAGGAGCTGATACCAAGAGCCCAAGTTGAAAGCAAGTGCTTTGAGAATGATGATGGCAACAAATATACGAATGTGCTTGACACAGTGGATAGCTGGCTGGCTGGATGGTCATAAGAACTGTAGGATCAAAAAATCCAAGTAGCCTGTGGGAACGCTATGCAGCGGAGGTTCTTGTCTGATAGAGGCTGGGACATGGTCCTGCTAAGCGGGAGCACTGGCAAATTACACAGGGGTCACAGGGGCCTCTGGCATTTTGAAAGTTGTGAAAATAGCACCGAGCCAGGTGCTGTTCCAGTCCGGGGCACACAGGGCTGTCAGGAGTCAGAGGCAACTCAGCCACAGTGAACAACTGAGGAAGAGATGGGAAGCAGGGGCCTGGGGCCAACTTTATACCCACCCCCTACGGAACTAAGATTTCAGGAGCCATTTGACAGATAAGCAGGAGGCAGCCACACATAGGTGTGGGGGGCAAATGTACCAGGTAGAGGGCACAACTGACCCTAATATCCTGCTGTTGGGCTGGGGAAGATTGCCCCAAACCCAGATACACTTGACCAATGTCAGCCCCAATAGGGTCTGCAGGACCAAACAGATGTGGCTCTCAAGTCTAGCAGCAGCCTCTGCAGCAGCAATTGTGGCCTTGAGCTTCGAGTGGCTCTGTCTTCTAGAGAGGGGGGCCCTGTCATTGCTCGAAATCACACAGACAGTGCCCAGCTTTCAGCCAAGACAGGAACTCTGCAGAGGCCAGCCAGCAGTTGGCAGGGGCAGGGGGGTTGGGGGGCAGCAGCTGGGTAACTGAATGTGTGGGTGTGGGTGGGTGTGTCAGGGGGGAAGGAAGTTGATCTCAATCCATGTCTTCCATGAGTCACAGGGGAGAGAGACATTCCCTTTCAATCTCACCCATCTGACTCCCTCGAGGACAAAGTCCACTTATGCCTTACGGCCGGTACGTCTCTGGAACACTTGCTGTTCGCTAATCTTCCTTTTAAACAAAGGGCCACCATGGGCTTCAGGCTCAGACAGGCACCGTATCTACCGAAATGCATTCACACTCTTTGCTTGCAATGTTCCATTCTGATAGCCTTCTGCTTGCAGTTGTTGATATTGGCTGTCCTTGAAGAACGGGGCAAACAATGGGTGGTGGTCATTGCTTATCAAGCTTCCTTTTAAAATAAAATTATTATAGTAGAAAGAGGTGATGGCTGCAGTAGCAGGAATTGGCAGAACTCACAAAGCGGGTGCGTGAGTGACTGAAGACAGGGGGTCATGGGACCGAATGCTGCCCACGGCTTCCTGCCCAACTCCGTGATGCCCTCTTCTCTTGTGCTGCCTTCTCCCACAGCCTCCCTTTCCGGAGTCAGGAATGGTGCCACGTGCACAGGGCGATTCTCTGGGGACAGCATCATTCAGTTGTCTTTGAGAGGGGCTCACTATCCCTATCCGCCCCTCCCCGAAGGTCTGGTTTTTAGTTTCAATCCCTTGCCATTCAGATCTGCTTCCAGGAATGGTATAGACATGAGGCCAATTCTTTGCCCATCACAAATTCTAAAAAAAAGTGGATTAGATGTGCCGGCAAGTTTCATGTGGGCAACAGCGAGTCTCGCACCCAAGCCTCCCCAGTTCAGTAAGCCTCCCCGAGCAGCGCTGGCCGGCCCTGTGAGGTCTTTCAGCATCACACGATTCTTAGGAACATCCGTGTTGAGTGGGACTCGCCCTCCTGTTTGGAACATTTGCCTAACATTGTCAAAGACCTTTGCACACGGTGTCACCTGGGCTGATCTCACGGCACCACAGGAGAGCAGCACCGTCCTAGTCCAGGGAGGATAAGCTTTAATTGAGCATGTTCTACAGCCTCTCCTTGCAGGATAAACGTGCCTTTCCCCTCAGAAAATCATGTCCGTCTGTAGGATTGCTCTCCATGCCGAAATCGTGAATGTGAAATGTAGGCAGTGAATTTCTGTTTGAAGTTAAAAAAAAAAAAAAGGAGAAAGGATGAAATGTAATCCCAAAGGCTTAAGTAGAAAGAAAATGTTTTGAGGATGATGGCAACAGATATACAAATGTCCTTTGCCTGCAATGGATGGATGAATGGATTGTGATAAGAGTTAGATGAGCCCCTAATAAAATGAATTAGAAACAAAAACGATTGCATTCTGTGATAAGGATGCGGAACACGACATTGAAGAAACTGAAACCAAGCTTTGGACTATGTTTTATTTAGGTACATGCCACCTGGTTGCAAAAAGGTATTGTGGCAACTTATAAAAATACATAAAATACCATAGAGGATAAGAATACAAAGGCCAGAGTCGGGTAAACGCAGAATGCCAAAATGAAGCAAGGTCCAGCAGGAGACTCAATGCCATTATTAAAAAGGAGCTCAAATTTGACTTTGAGCTTTCCAGTGGCCAGAGCAAAGAAAGCAGGCTGGTTATAAATTCCTACCAGGAGGCAGGTTAGGGTTTGGCCAGGGACCAACCTGGTTTTCATCTGGAGCCCACTGCTTGTTAGAAACGTGACCTGAGCAGCGTGCTTGACTTCATTCGAAGTGGACAACACAGTGCTGGCTTTGGGGGCTCCTGTGTACATTGTACACAAAGGGCTCTTCAGCCCAAGGAGAGTGTTGCTCGGGCCCTCTGCTGCCCCTTGACCTCCCTAAGTCACATGGCCTCCATTGTAAGAATGAACATCACTACCCTGACCTGCAGGACCTCACCCATGTGGGTAGCATGTTCAACACAGTCAAACTCAAGAGCGTTTGGATCCTATCCAGAGCGGTGTCCTCCTGTTGCCAGAGTAATTTCCAGTGATTTCCGGGTGAGGGTTGGGGTGGGGCTGAACTTGCTTGGGACAACTTGAGAGCCACCAAATGACTCCCCGGGAAACCACTGGCCTCATGCTATCTTCTAAGGGAGGAAGTCCCTGCTTTCCTCTCCAGCCAGAGTATTTAAATTCCAGGCCTGAAGCTCTACATTCTGTGGCTCAGAAACACCTAAGCCGCGTTTTCTTCGCCCTGACCACGAGGTCTGTAGAGAGACGCTGGCCTTGCCACTCCAGGCCCTGCTTTGTTTGAAGGACCTGTTGACACATGCAGTCAAAACCCAGGGCCTGAGGAGGTGCGGCTTTCCTTCAGCGCTCTTCAGTTGTCCCTCACCACCACCCCCTTCCCTGTCTCCCTCACGGACAGGGCCAGATCAATTATCCGAGGATTTTCTGCTCTCTGTGCATTTCTACTTCACTCGGTTCTGAACATGCTTAGAGGCCGTCACTCCTTGGCTGGGCATTTGCGGCTCTTTCTAGGCTGACCCCCTACCTCCTCCTCGGGCCTCCTCTTTGCCTGCAGTTGATGGTCTGATCACCCTGGATTAAGATGGCCGCCACCTCCGGGGTTGCCACTAGAGGGGTGTCACTTAGTGGCAAAGGACATGTTCCAACCAGCCCTGAAATCCCACCTGCTGTGGACTCAGCGGTTGTGGGCGCTTCATCTGTTTTCTCGTCTGTCAGCTGGGCACCTTCAGGAGACACGTCCCACTGTTGTTCAAGGAGCATACTGCAGGTGGCAATGACATTGGCAATGATGCCTGCCTTTAGGACCTGTCACTCCGTTCCCTGCACACGTGACGGGTGACTCAACCTCTCCCAGACCCGGTTTGACCTGTGAGCTGAAGACACAGTACCCACCACAGAGCACAACCCAGGGCCTGGAAGCCGAGGGCATGTTTGGGGGCTGCAGCTACATCGTTCCTGCCGGTGCTCGCTCTCGCTGCCCAACGAAAGTGACTGAAAATGCGTCTGAACACCCGTCTCGTGGTCGGGCTGTGACATCATGGAGACGGTTTGTCAAAGCCACACCCAGAGCCCAGGGCCGGCTGTGAGCGCTCAGCTCCCTGAAGAGCTGCAAATGGATGAGCAGTGGCCAGCGGCCAGGTGAGGGAGCTGGAGGCATCCACCACCATGAGTCAGGCCCCGCTCGGTGTCATTATTCCCTTTACTTTAGGGGTGGTGACGGCTTCAACAGAACAGCGGCACCTGATGATGCCCAGGAGAAATGTGTTCTACACAAAACACACTTGCGTCACGTGGAGGCCCTCTTCTTCGGCCCCGAGGGGTGGGCCGCTGACATCAGCCGCTCGGTAGCTGCTGGTCAGCAGGGGAACCCGCACGGGGCCAGAGGAGGGGCCAGGGGACGTGCCAGGTCCAGCAGTAAAAACTCATGTGCTGGGGTGGGCGCCTTGGTGTTTCCCCAGGCCAAGCCGCCCCAAAGTCAGGAGAACCCAGGATCAAGACCAAACCCCCAGCAAACTCACTGCCAGCATGTTGCTGCTGCGGACTCAGGGGGACCCTCTGGGCCAGGCGAGAACTGACCCTGGAGGCTTCGGAGACGAAAGCTTGCCTGAAGCAAGAGTGCATGTCACCTGTTCCAGGAGGACCCTGATGCACCGATCCCCATATGGCTAAACCAGGAAAGGAAATTAGAGATCTGCTTCGCAGCGATGAAAAATACTGCCCAACATGGGTGAGGGGCTGTCTTGAGCACCTGCTAAGGTGGTCCCCCTTTGTCTCCTCAGTCTGCCTCCAGCCTTCCCCAACCCCCAGTGCCTGCCAGGCCAGCCCACCAAGTGACAAGAGGGGTCCTGACCCATTCTGGTACCACCCCAGCCTCAGGCCTCGCTCACGGCAGACCTAGAGCGCTCCCTGAGTGTGTAGAGGTTGGGGGTTCAGAGGCCCAGAGAGGAGGGACCAGGCGCCCAGGTTCCAAGAGGGACCGGGGAGGAGGCTGCAGCAGGGTGTGTGTGAGCAAAGTCAGGGCTCTGGGTGGAGAGGGAGCCTTGGGCGGGCCCATCTCTCCACCCTGGTGGAGGAGCCGCTGGCAGGCAGCGGCCTGAAGCCATCTCAGCTGCTGCCGCAGAAACAAATGACGGCACTGGTGAAAAATAGGAGAAAATACCATGCAGAACCCAAGGGAGGGGGCCCTGGCAAAGGGGCCAGAAACTTCTCTCCGGGTGTGTTTCCTGCTCACTGGCGGAGTGATGGCGGAGGTCTGGAATGCGGCTGGACAGCTGGTGGGGTGGGGTGGGGTGGGGTGGGCCAAGGGCCGGGGGCTGGTATGGATATGAGATCCAGGGCCACCAGCGGTTCAGGATCGGGGCCTGGGGTGACAGGCAGAGGGTCTTCACCGTCTCCACCCACCCTTACTCCCCCCCCCCACCCCACCCCCTCGACACACGTTCCCCAAAGGCTTCAGGCTTTGATGGTCCTGGGAAATGAGAGAAAGGTGTGAGAACAAGGCAGGCTCTGGGCTAGACGGTGAGGAAGCCAGAGGGTCCGGTCTCCTGTGCAAGCCCGAGGACAGACGCACGTGCCTGACCCAGAAGGAGACTGTGGGCAAAGGGGGCGGAGACTCCGTCTCGCTGGGACCTGGGCGGCCTGCGTCTGTGAACTAGGGAGAGGCCCGCCTCCTCCAGGGCCGTCGTGGGAGGGGTGGGCTGGTAAACGCTTGGAGAGCTCTTGGCGCAGCGCTGGAGTGGAAGCCGTTAGGCACAGGCTCCTGGTGAAGCGCTACGCCAGCGACTGCCCAGGCTGGGCACCCAATAAATATGTGTGCACAGGGTCCTTGGAAGGAATCACTGTGGGAACCCGCCCCCCACCCCCCCAGCCCCCAGCCCCGATGGCTACCCCTTCTCCTGCGGGGGCAGGGCTCCCTGCTCAGACCACGAAGTGGAGGGAGTAGGTGAGTTGGTGGCCATTGTCCCAGGCGTACAACACCCGCTCCTTGGGGTTGTAGTCGACCTGGGTGGTGTAGGCGTGCTCGTTGAGGAAGGGCAGCTGGGGCCGCGCGTCGGTCCCCGTGTGCGTGTCGAAGGCGTAGGCCACCTGGCCCTCGGGCTGGTTGTACGTGTCCACCGCGTACAGGATGCCGCACACCAGGAAGCAGTTCCCGTAGGAGTTGCGCCGCAGCCGCGTCTTCCACGTGGTCTCCCGGTGCACGGAGAGGTCCTCGGGGTCCAGGCGGCTCAGGACGATCACCTCGGGCTGCGCCTGGTCGCGGTCGTCCGCGGCGGGGTAGATGACCCACAGGCCGCTCTCGTCCACGGCGAAGTCGATGTCCGAGTGGCCGCGCCACTTCCAGGGCGTGGCGTCCTCGTACACCACGTCGGGCAGCAGCGCCCAGGAGGCCACGAAGCGCTGCCGCAGGTCGTACTTGATGATGTTCTTGGTGAACGCGCGGTTGTAGTAGAAGGCGCCGCGGTACACCACGTGGCCCGTGCCGATCCAGTTGTAGGGCAGCTTGTACATGTTGCTCCACCGGCCTGGGGGGTTGTGCGGGGGGGGGGGTGCAGAAGGTTACACTGGAGTTCCCAGCAAACCCCCCTGTCTACCCTACAGACCTGTGAGGCCCCTGGAGACCACGGAAGAGCCCTGTAAGCAATTGATACTGACCGTACAATGCGCCCGGGGGTACGTGAAATGCTGACCACGTCAGGACATCAGCCCAGCCTCACGAGGGAGGCCCTATTACCCTTCATTCCGTTTGTGAATTGGGACACTTCTGGCCGATGTGGACAACATGGACTTTGAGCTCACAGTTCTGTCTGGCTGACATCCCCCCTTTAACTGCCTGGGGAGTGCCTGCTTATCTTGCAGAGCCTGTTGGCCAGGCTGTTACCATCCTGATAAGGGGTCGTGTGGGTGTAGAGGTTTTACTCTGGGCTGCTAACTGCAAGATGAGTGGTTGGAAATCAGCCACTCTGCGGCAGAGAGCCAAGACTTTGTCCCAGGGGTCCTCAAACTATGGCCCGCGGGCCACATGTGGCCCACTGAGGACATTTATCCAAGGTGTGTTTTTTTTGGCGGGGGGGGGGGGGGGGCATCACTGCCCTCCAGTGGTGGGAGTAGGGGGCCCAGCCTTTGCTCCGTGGAGCTGGAATCGAACCTCCATCCCAGTGGGCCGCAGTCCCGCGCACAACCACTACGCCACCAGGGCTCGGCCCCCAGACTGTGTTTCAATGTGGACCCTCCTACATGCTGGAGCCCAGGGGACCATGATCCCAGTCTTTGGTGTGTGCTAAGCATCCTCGCTCAGATCTGCAGCTGCCCTATGGCCTGGAGCCCTGCTGTAAAATGGAATGATGGGGCTGAGCCCCGGTGGCGTAGTGGTTGTGTGTGGA
Source organism: Nesogale talazaci (assembly GCA_004026705.1). NCBI lineage: Eukaryota > Metazoa > Chordata > Mammalia > Afrosoricida > Tenrecidae > Nesogale > Nesogale talazaci. The sequence goes on from PVJH01039201.1 coordinate 10,002, forward strand.
ACTGCGACCCACTGGGACGAAGGTTCAATTCCAGCAGTGGGGCTGGGCCTCCTACTCCCACCACCGGAGAGCAGTGATGCCCCCTCCCCCCAAAATGGAGTGATGACCCCTTGTTCGTGGAATTTTGAAGACACCATGAGTAGTGCCCATAGGGCCACCAGCAGCCATAAGGCCTCAGCAAGTGGCCAGGAGGATTTCTGTTCTTCTTGAGGGTCAGTTTTATCTGTGAGGCAGGGCCCTGTCCCTCGTGCTCAGGGCTGCATTCTGGCTCCTGACACTGCCCGCACAGAGGGCTCTCACCCACCTCCTGGGTGTGCTGACATCTGGAGTGAAGTTAGCCCGGGGTGTCCGGACCACAGGAAACCTCAAGACAAAGGGGCCCACCTCTCCAGAGGAACCCTCCCCAGGCCACCCACTTCTTCCACCACCACCCCTCCCATCTCAGCGGACCCAACCTTGCTTGAAGTTTTCCAGGTTGCGGAACTCCACCAGACTGTTTCCGTAGTAGTAGTTAGTGACATAGATCTTGTCATCCTTCGCTGCGGGGTCCTTCATCCAGGCACCCTCGTGGCGACCGTAGCTGTGATGCCTGACGGGAGCATCCACGGCCCCGAGGGTGCCCTCACAGCTTGCCTCTCTGCCTATGGGGCACGAGGAGGCACAGCAGTTGGTACTCAGAACGCAGAGGCCCCAAGCAAGAGGAGTGACGCCAGGAACATCATCTGGACCTAACTTAAATCCCTCCTGATGTTTGTGTGGGGCCTGTTGGTTGGCTGGTTGTTTGTTTTCTTCCTGTGATTGAAACAATCCCTGATCCCGGGAGGAAACAGGGACGCCTCGGGAAGGGTGACTAGAGAAAAGAGAGCGCATCCCCATGCCCCTTGTCCAAAGCCATTTCACAACCAAGCAAAGGCTCCTCTTTCTCTCTGTGCATGCACAGTCATGCCGGCATGCTTTTAAAAAGTGTGATTGGTCTGAAAAACACACATTTATCCTTCCTGTTTTTTTCCCCTCCACTGAGCGATTTCTCACATCATTAAGCAGCCCTTTAATGATGTGATTTCAAGGTTCCATCAGGGCCACCAGACAGCTGTGTCTCTTAACTTACTGAACCAGTCCCCCGGACTTAGGCCTTTAGGTAATTTCCACTTTTCTGACACTAGAAAGTGCACTCACTGGTTAAACCAGTTAGAGCTTCAGCTGTTGTACGTGCCGCTGATGGATCCTTCGGGACATTGCTAGAAGCAGAATGCACTCAGTCCCACAGCAGGAAATGGATGGAAAGGCTTGTTCTCACAGGTAGCCAGATGCCTTCCAGAAAGGCGGATTCGATGGCTTCCTAATGAGGCGAGTTTTGATCATCTCCAGAAGCCAACCTTCCAAATGTGGGCATACAGGGGCCGCAGACGGGGCAGTGGCTGTTGATGGGCACTCACTTTAAGAAGAATTTGCGGGAAGACATACTTGCCTTAGAGTCATTTAAATTCGGGCACCTTTTCTCCTAAGAAGTCAGATGGCACATGTTTTAGGCTTGCAGATCGAAACAGTATTCTCCTTCCTATTGATTTTACCACCCTTTCAGACTATGTAAGAACTCTTCTTAGTTTGAGGGCTGTACAAAACCAGGCTACTGACTGGAGCTGCCTTGCTCACCTTGGCTGGCGACTTGTGGGCGTGAAGGAGGCACCGTGGGCAGGAGGCTGGTGGTGGGAGCCGGGGTAGCGGTGGTGGTGGGATCCGAGGTGGTGGTGGGATCCGAGGTGGTGGTGCCGGGGGTCATGTCTGCTCCCTCTGAAGACTTAGGTTCCGCCTCGTTCTGTTCAGTCGAGTTGGGCTCAGGTGGCCTGCCTTCCACCTTGGGTGGCAGCTGCTCCAGCCAGGAAGTTCCCCTAAGGGCATTTTCTAAGGAGAGAAGACCAGAGCTAATTGCCCAGCGCCTGCAGTCACCTGGGGCCTTCCCAGTACCGCCAGGGGAGGACCTTGGGGAGGACCCCAAGGGAGTAAGAGGCGAAGGAGTTCATCTCCCAATAGTGGGCTCCAAGCGGGGTGGCTTCCTGTAGTCGCTCCCCCACCCCCACCCCAACTCTGTGGGCCTCAGCTTCCTCCTCTCTGAAATGAGAGGAATGAGCCTCACCATGCTAGGCTGTGTGCTGCCAAGACGGACTTGTGTGGACAGTGAGCCCTTTCGGAGGGCGCTATGGGAGAAGTGATGGATTCCTAACTACAGGTTGGGGGGTTCAAATCCACCAGCTGCTCCTTGAGAGGAGGATGAGGCTATCTGCTCCTGTAAGGATCTACAGGTTCAGTGACTCTCTATTGCAATGGTTCTCCACCTTCCCAATGCTGCGATCCTTTCGTACAGTTTCTCATGTGGTGATGAAACCATAAAATTATTCTCCTTGAGGGCTGAGCCCCGGTGGCGTAGTGGTTGTGCGCCAGACTGCGGCCCACTGGGATGGAGGTTCAATTCCAGCAGTGAGGCTGGGCCCCCTACTCCCACCACCGGAGAGCAGTGATGCCAAAAAAAAAAAAATTATTCTCCTTGCTAAGTCTTTCCTGTAAGTTTGCTACTGCTATGAATTGTAATGTGAATATCCGATATGCAGGATGTATTTGGTGACCCCTGTGAAAGGCTTGACCCTCAAGGTGAGAACCTCTGGTTTTTTTTTGTTTTGTTTTGCTTTTTGGGCATCACTGTCCTCTGGTGGTGGGAGTAGGAGGCCCAACCTTTGCTCCGTGGAGCTGGAATTGAACCGCCATCCCAGTGGGCCGCAGTCCCGCGCACAACCACTACGCCACTGGGGCTCAGCCCGAGAACCTCTGTTTTATAGGGTCACTATAAAGTCAGGATCGACGGATCGTGGCGGTGAGGTTTGCTCCTTTACTAAGTCTAAGTGCTTTGCCAAGTCTCTCATTTCCTGGATTCCATTCCAAAAGGCAGAAACCCTGGCCCTACTTTTTAGACTTTGTCTTGTTCCTCTCCCCTCTTACCGACTCTTCAGTGTTGCTCTGGCTGGTCCTGCCACCTCTGACCTAGGTCTCTCTGTCACTGCTCTGTCTCCCTGCTTGTCTCCCATCTCTGAGGTGCTCCTGGCTCCCTCCTCCCTTCTCCCACCCTAGCTGGTGATGGAGGGCTTTCTCAGCTCTCAATCCAAGAGGCTTATGTTTGGTTTGGGGGCCATTTCTGGGTCATCCCCTACCCCCACACTGCCCTGGGCAGGATAAATGGGCTCTGCAGAGGGAAGGAGGGCATCCTGTCTCAATGCCACATAGCCAGGGGATAAGATTCCTCTGCTCCAGCCAGAGAGTGAAGGAGGGGCTTCCTGCTGATTGGAACATCCTGGGTCAGACATCTCACCCACCTCGAGCTTGTTTCCTCACCTGTAAAATGCAGTCACTATCAGGATCCAAGGGCTCAGAGGTGGAAACTGCCAGCAGGGACCATGGAGTAGTAGTGGTGGTAATGGGCTGGCTCAACGGGGACAGCATGGTCACCCCACCTGGGGCAGGGGCACGGAGGCCCCTAGAATCGAGGACAATTGTGTACCTGGCCTCCTCTTTTTCTCCCCGGGCTGGCTTCCTCTTTGCCGAGGGGCTGAACCAGGCTCTGCTGTAGGGGCAAAACCTTCTGGGGGCCTGGTCTTGGCTTCCCGCGTGTTCAGGTCAGGATGCTTTTTCCCACGGCTCTCAGTGGCCTGGTCAGATGCCTGCAGCTGTTCTGGGCCCTTGAGGCAGAGGTCACAGTGCTGGCCCAGTTCAGGGCCGGCAGCTGGCATGAGGAGCTGGGGGAGGAGCGATGGCCCAAGAGGCCAAGAACCCAAGAGGCTCTTGAAGGAGCCAATTTCAACTCCCTTCCCCTTTGGGCATGGGATTGGGCAGAGAATGTCACCAGAGGAAGTGGGGAGGGGAAGTGGTGAGGCGTCAGAAGAGACCAGGCATCTGAGGAGGATCTTAGGGAGAGAGTCAATTGCCCAAACCAGCAGCAATGGTGCAGAACTATGGGGGGCTCTTGAAACCTTTCTCTTTTGTTCTTGGTGAATTACTTTGTTGCCCTTCCCTGGAATCCTGCAGGGATAATCCAAGGGACTGTGAGCTCTTCTTTGGGGACAATTGCAAGCCAGTTTGCAAATGAGGTGCCCAAGGCCCCAGTCACTTCTGGCTGTCACAGGCGGGTTTTCACACTAGAATGAAAGTTCGTGTGGGGCAGGGACTATGCCTGTCTTGTCTCCTGTCACCTCAAAAGTGGCCCTTTATGGTGGCAATGTTACCCGGTCCTCAACAACCCCATAAGGAGCGTCATCGTCCCTCTTTCAGCATGGCCAGAGGGCACTCGACAGGTGGCGTGTCCAATTGCGAAGCAGATGAGCGGGTCCCTGGAATATCCGGGTCCATCCTTCAGTCAGCCCCCACCCCTTGGTCCCAGTCACCCTCCAACTCACCAGCCACCGCCTTGGTCATCTCCTGCCTGCCCGCCTTGTAGTAGGTGACGCCTCGGATCACCGCCTGCTGCTGGGCCAGGGCCCGGGGCTTCTCTGTGGGCTGGAGAAATCGGCCCCTACTGCTCTCCTTCCTGAGCTTCTCTGTCTTCAGGGGCTTCTCTTTAGGGGCTCTGGGGAGGCCCCTGTCTACAAAGGTCTTCTGCACGACGCCGTATTTGTTGGTGTCCTTGCCTTTCTCCCCAGTGGTGTCCTGGGAGAGAAAGCAAATCTGAGACTGGGGATGGGGAGGTGGGGGGCAGTAGAAGGAACGTAGGAGCCCTGGTGGCATTCAGTGTGAACCAAAAGGTCAGTGGTTCAAACCCACCAGCAACCCAGCGGGAGAAAGGTGAGGCGGTCTGCTTCTGTAAGGAAGGGTCGCAGCTTTAGAAAGCTGCAGGGGCGGGGCTGTAGGTTCGCCGGGTGTCTGGATCCACTGAACAGTAACAGGCTTGGTTTGGGGTTTTCTTTTAGGCGGTCAGTGTGGACCCCTCTCAGCAGGCCATGGAGGGAGGCTCAGCACACGGGGGCTGGAATGGGTCCTGTTGCTGCAGAGGTTGATGAAGCTGGAACGTCTTTTAGCTCATGTGCGATTGCTCCAGCCACGACTGCGGATGCCTCCGTTTCCCCATTCAGCTCTCCAGTGCACCATTTGAAGCCCAACTTGGTAAGGTAACTCCTTGCCCCATTCCTCAGCTCCTGTTTCCTCCTCCTCCCCAGGAGGTAGCTGCCATGATAACTTGCTGGGAAGCTTCCCAGCTCAGGCCCTCAAGCTTGCTGGCCGTAGTGTGTAGGCAGGGAAGAGGTTCTTGGGCCCTTGCTTATGGCAATCCACTCAACTCAGGGTGGCTGGAAATGTCCCAGTTTTAGCACAGAAAGTTCCACTTCCTGGAAAATCCTTTTGTCTTGAGCAAACCCAGATGGTTGCTCACCCTACCTCTGGGACCTGCAGTTTGTGACGTTTTTGTGAAGTTTGTTATTTTTCCACTTTCTTTTAAACGCTTCTGATGCCGGCTTGGCACAAGAACACAGGGCCTGTGACGCCATCCATTGTCAGGCAGAATCTCCGGGAGATACAGCAAGGACAGTATCTAGACTTGCTTCGGTGCCATTGCCAATAGAGGACTCAGTCTCGCCTGCCCAATTGGCATTGAAATGCACAGGAAACCAGTTCTGGGCCCAAACACCAGGCTTCCTCCAGCCTTTATCTGCTTCTAGGCGGTACCAGCTGCAGATACAAATGGGCCCATTATCTCGATGTCAGCACGGCAGCCCGGAGGTCGTAAGGAAGAGCCCAGGCTTACTGGTTATGCCCATCCGGGTGCCAGGCACAACCCAGACACTCTCCCAGCATGACCGCTCTCCACGATTCCTTGTCTGACAACTGGCCAGGGGTCACCGCTCCTCACAGGTGGCTTTGGGATTAGCTGAGGTATAATGTCAGTCATATTGCGAGTATGGCTGTTACAGGTGTCAGTGCCTTTCCCCTAGACTAAGCTAAAAACAAGGCCACCTTGGACGTATCCTGCTGGCCAAAGGGGCAGGACAGAGCTCACACTCACTCTGGAGTCAGGCTCGACTCGTAGCGACCCGGTGGGCTTTGCAGGCGGTAACTGCGTAGGGAGGTAGCCTCCTCTTTCTTCTGAGGAGTGGCCGGTGGTTTCGAATGGCAGACCTTGCCCTGGGCAGCTCGACGTGCAACCACTCTGTCCCCAGGGCTCGTGAAGGGACAGGAGTGAGGTTGAAATCTAGTCTGCACTCATTTGGCCAGTGCCTGCTGCAGGGAGGTGCCTTTTTATTTTATTTTGTTTGTTTGTTTTGTTTTTTTGTGGCATCACTGCCCTGGTGGGAGTAGAAAGCCCAGCCTTGTTCCTGGATTTGAACTGTCAGCCCTGTGGGCCGCAGTCCTGCACACAACCACTAGGCCACCAGGGCTCAGACGGGAGGTGCCTTTTTAAATCATTTGTCCACCCCGAGAGGGCTCCTCTTCCTAACTTCCTGCTCAGTGGGAGAGCCTGAGTGGTTGTGGTGGTGGTGGTGGTGGTGGTGGTAGTGTGTGTGTGTGTGTGTGTGTGTGTGTGTGTGTAATTTGTCTCCTGAAGAACGTGCCATTTTCGAATGTGTCTAAAGGTATGTTGTCTGGCGAGC
>PVJH01039202.1:0-16587 GCA_004026705.1 Nesogale talazaci
CTGAGCTGGATGGTCACTTGTTTACTCAAGCCTTTTTGACCGCAGACTCTATATCTTTTCATAGCCAGGTACCATCAGCTTTCTTCACCACAATTGTTTATGCACACATTTGTCGTCAGTGATCATATAAGGAATGAAAGCACGCAATGTTATCGTTTTTACTTCTTAAACCCTGATAATTGATCCCTTTGACAACTCACGGTCCCACATGCTGGTGTGCTTCATCCATGTGGGCTTTGTTGCTTCTGAGCTGCATGGCCACTTGCTTACTCAAGCCTTTAAGACCCCAGACGCTACATCTTTTGATAGCTGGGCACCATCAGTTTTCTTCACCACCATTGCTTATGCACACATTTGTCTTCAGTGATTGGGTAGGGAAGGTGAGCATCATGAAATGCCAATTTAATAGAACAAAGTGTTCTTGCATTTAGGAAGTACTTGAGTGGAGGTCCAATGCCCATCTGCTGTTCTACTGCTAAGCTTTTTCCTTATTTTTGTTGATGCAGTGTTCCCTTGTCCTGTTTGTAAAACTGCCTCTTGTTTCACATACAAATTCTCCATGAACCCAAGAAAACATTCTGTATTTCTCATTCTTTACAACATTATTCATAGTTTATGATTCATAGTCAAATGCCTTGCAGAGTGAATAAAACACAAATAATATCTTTCTGGTGTTCTCTGTTTTCAGCCCAGATGCATCTGACATCAGCAATGATATCCCTTGTCCCATGTCCTCACTGGAAGCTCTCTGTCGATGTACTGTTGCAATCAGTACATTTTTTGATGATCTTCAGCAAAATCTTACTGAGATTTGATATCAATGATACTGTTGGGTCACTTTCTTCGAAATGGATAAAACTATGAATTTCTCAGCAGTCAATTGATCAAGTTGCTGTCTTCCAAGTTTTATAGCACGTTGAAACATTTCAATTGATATTTCATCAATTTTTGGAGTCTTGTCTTGGCTAGTGCTTCCGTTACAGCTTGATCTGCTTTCTTCAGCACCATTGGTATTGTTCATCTGCTACCTGCTGAATGATGGAATAGTGATTAGTTCTTTACAGTATGTTTTTCTACCACATACATATCTATGAGAAATATTGATTTATATATTATTCAAATAAGAATAAATAATTAGAACAGAATTTAGATAAATTACTAAATTTTAAAAATATGTAGCATGATAGACATCTGATAACCTTGATGGCTTCTACGTAACTAATGGTCAGATAGTGTATATGGTACAGAGACACTGGAAAAAGTAGTGCTGCATTTACCAATGGGATAAAAAGAAGAATGAGACTTCGTTACGCTACACATAGCAGTGGGCAGCTTAAAATTATTCTTTGTTTATTTATTAATTTTTCTATTTTATATTTTCATGCCAGTGTTAACTCTGGGTAATTGAAACTATAGAAAATGAAGTTATTAATAAAGAGGAACTTATATTATATTTCCAGATAATGCTGATGAATTTGCTAGTATAACTGTCTTTCTAATCTGTTGCACTATCTAATTAGTATGCAATATATTGTATATATTTAAAATCTTTAACTTTTTTGAACTATTAGGAATAAGCAATTGTTTTATATTTCTAGGCAAAAGGTATGTGGAATGTCAGCGATTTTTAATTAAAAGTATTTTGCAATAGCACTGTTCACCTCAAATAGGTTTTAGAAATTAATCTTTATATTCTATTCTTTTTCAAGTTCGCAGACTCCCAAGGTTAAATAATCAAAAACAAAAGTATATCAATAATAATAGCAACAAAGTACACAACAAATAGAGTCATTTAATCCAGTGTTGGCCAGATATGTAGTAAACTATATTTTCTTTGTGCCCACCACAAAATTGTATTTTGCGAGATCAATTTGGAATCGATTGAGAAATAGCAAACTATATGCAAAGTTAAATTAGCTTAGCACTGCATCTCATATCTTGGGCAAAGCTACATCATGCCACGATCAAAATAATGATGTACTACAACTAGTGTTCTAGAGAGTTTCAAATTCCTTTTATATTATTAGATATAGAAGAAGCAAACATAATTTAGGATAATTGACATCATTTTGGGTCATGATAATGCCCTACATAATATGCTAAACCAATTACATTAATTTTGCTTTTTACTTTAATGTAATTTCATATTAAATTGTGCTTGTATGAATCCTACTTTGGTATATCCTAAAGTGGAATTATATAAGTGCCTTTTCTTATAAAATGCTATGTAATTGTATCATTCCTTTGGAACTTCATATATATTGATTTAAAATATACATGCTTTATAGGCTCACTATATTTTAGTGCTCTTTTCTTAGCACTAAATCATAAGATGCAGATTCATGCACATCATTCCTCCGAGATTTCAAACTTCTAAGAACTACCGAATATCAGGAGGGAAGAAAAGAGGGCATCATATTGAAATGGAGAAAGTCTGTGGTAGATGACACTATCATTGGAAGGTAGCACTATCAATTGTTTTCTTTCCTTAAATCATTTTATTTGGACTCTTGCAACTATTATCACAATCTACACATATATACATTATGTCAAGCACTTTTGTACTTTTCTTTCCCTTGTCGTTCTCAAAATTCTTGCTTTCAACTTGAGCCCCTGGTATCTGCTCCTCAATTTTTTCTCTCCCTCTCTGCTCCCCTTCCCCCATGAACCCCTGATGAGTTATAAATGATCACTATTTTGGTATATCGTACACCATCTGACTTCTCCCCTCACCCACTTCTCCTCGGTCTGTCCCCCAGGGAGGAGACCATATGTATATCCTTGCAATCTGTTGTCCCTTCCTGCCCAACCTTCTCTCCACCCTCCCATCATCGCCCCTCTCACCACTGGTCCTAAGGGGTCCTTTTGGCCTGGATTCCTTGTGTTTGCAGGACATCTATCTCAATGTCCTTTGGTCTAGCTGGATTTGCAGGGTAGCGCTGGGATCATGATTGTGGGGCAGGGGAGGAAGTATTCAAGAACTAGAGGAAGGTTGTATGTTTCATCACTGCTACCTCACTGCTTTACCCCCTCTCTTGGCCTTCTATGAGGGAATGTCCACTTGCCCAAAGATCCTTTGGGTCCACAGTCTGCACTCCTCCCCATCTGCAAGGATATGATTTTTTTGTTCTCTGATGCCTGATCCCCTCAGCACCTCGTGATCACCCAGGCTGCTGTGCTTCTTCCATGTGGAATTTGTTGCTACTTTGCTACATGGTCGCTTGTTCATCTTCAAGCCTTTAAGGTTGAACACTCTACATCCCCTGATAGCCAGGCATCAACTGCTTTTTCACCACTTTTTTTTTACATCTTCACTATTTGTTTTCATTTTAGAAACTATGCTTAATCCTATTTACCTTGAAGGACACATAACACTGAAACATACAAGTCACCATAGTATGACAGTTGATAAAGAATATACAGGATTACTGTACCAAAAGAAGTATCTAAAACACATTCAACCATTTTATGAGGTGGAATATGATTACAAGTCAAGGATATCGAAGGTAAAAGTTCAAGCTGCACTTGATGATCCCTCAGGACAAGTAGTAGAAGTGGTGATACCAGGAGGGTAGAGGGATGGTGGAATAGAAAGGGGGAACCAATTTCAGGAATCTATATGTAGCGTCCTTTCTGGGGCATGGACAACAGGGAAGTGAGTTAAGGGACACATTGGACAGTGTACAGTATGAAAAATAATAACAATTTATAAATTACTAAGGGGTCATGGGAGAAAGGGGGAAGGAAGGGAAATATAGAGAGCTGATACTTGGGGCCTAGGTGGAGGGAGGATGTTTCGAGAGTGATGATGGCAACAAGTGTGCAAATGTGCCCTACATACAATTGATGTATATATGGATCATGAGGGGAGTTGTATGAGCCCCCAATAAAATGACTCATTAAAAAAGGGTTGGGTGGTAAGGAGGAGCTTATACCAAGGACTCAAGTGGAAAATATTTGGAAATGATTATGGAAATATGTGTACAAATATGCTTGATACATATGATATATTGAATGTTATAAGGAATGTAAGAGTCCTCAATAAATAATTGGGAAAAAAAAGAAAGAAATGTTTCACCAAACTATCAGAAGAAAAGGTAGGTTAGAGTATGGAAGTAGAGGTTGATGAGTGTTTTGATTTGTTGGGTGTATATTTGATACCCTGAAATGTAAATTTGCTTGTAATTCACAATTAAAATGGTATTATTAATAATTATCTAAATAAGTTTATTAATCAATTAGAAAGCACTTACACACCAATATCAAGAAATTTAGACAACTCCTTTGCCAACTTGTTGGCAGAGATCCAGATTTGACCCATTCCACAGAAAGACGATCCAAAAGAATATGGAGGGTAACAATTAATCTCATTACTATCACATGAAGTAAGATTTTGCTACAGAGCATGCCACATGTACAGCTGCACATGGGAGCTGTACCACAGTTCAGTTGAATTCAGAAGAGGGCATGAAATAAGGGATCTCATTGTTAGCTTCAGATGGATGCTGACTGAAAGTAAAGAATCCTATGAGGCATTTTTTCAAAGCTATGTTAAGTTTGCTTGTTTGTTTTCATGAAACCACTTTATCACCCTCAAAGTACTCACCATTGCAGTGAATACATTTGTCAAACTGTGATTCCATTCTTAGAAACATTTTTCAAACTCATCTGTTTGGATGGCTGACAGCACCACCTTCATTTTATTCCTCCTCTCTTCTACATTTTACATTTTCAAATCACTGTTGTTTCATGTCCTTCTTAATTTGCACAAACAGAAAGAAGTTCTGTGCAGCAAGTTCAAGTGAATAAAGAGTGTGTGGCTAGAGAGATATGTTGATTTTTGCTCAAAACAGGCACATGAGTACCTGCGTGAGCAAGGGCTTTGTGGTGTTGGCAAAACCAGTCCACCGTCTGCCACAAATCAGCCTTTTTGGCCACACACTGTTATGCCATCCTTCCAGAGCCTCTAAATAGAAAGCTGGATTAACAATCTCACCTGGGCAAAAGACCATCTATTGCACTGCTAGTCCACATTTTCGTTCGTTCACGAAGTTGGCAGACTTCTAGAATGAGGTTTGTCATCAATCTACATTTCACCTTTTTGAAACCAGAAAGCCCTTCATATATGGGAGCTTTTCCCATAGCACTGTCCTCGTAAGCTGTGTTCAACATCACAATAGTTTCTGAAGCATTTTTCCTGAGCAGGAACAAAATTTCACAGCTTCATGTCATTCTCTTAAATGAGCCATCACAAAAAGCAAAAGTGAGGTTTCAGCAAAACTGCTTTTATGGAAAAATTCACTGTGACAAGAGAGAAACTTCACAGACAATGTCACAAGGTGTCACAAGCTGATGCTCACCTCGCTGGAAAAATACTTTCATGAAAGTTCCACACCAGAACTACTTTTTAATCATGTTGGGGGGGGGTACCCTTTCATTGCATGGTGTTTACTTGTGTTTTATTGACTGTACAAGGTCATGCCTATCAGAGATAATAACAAACTCTGGATAGTATTGAGAATGGGGATTTCAAAACACTTTATTTGCATATGTGAAATCTTTATGGATTAATAGTCACCCAAAGAGAATAATGGAGTATTATATGTTTTCATTCAGGAAACATATATTCATTCAGGTTGTAACATATAAACATTCATTCATTCAGGTTGTAACCTCTTGCCATATCAATTCAATCTGTTTATTCAATTTCATTCAAAATATGATTTATTCAATCATATTTATTCAATTTTTGTGTTGAAAAAATAATTGAAGGTGTACTAACTGAAGAATAACTTGGTATCAGGGTTGGAGGAAGGATATTTCTCAAGATGATTATATAGATGACATAATCTTGCTTTTTGAAAGTAAGGAGAACTTGAAAAATTTGATAGTAACTATCAAGGATTGCAGCCTTAGGTGTGGATTATAACTCAGTGTAATGAAACGAGCATTCTCATAGCTATACTCATAGTTAACATCATGATAGATAGAGACATTTGAATTTGTCAAGAGAATACTGAAATCGTAAAAGATTTTTATCTTGTTTATACCAACAACCAATGCTTACAGAAGAAGCAGTCTAAAAATCAAAGGGCACATTGCATTGGTCAATCTGCAGCACACGTACTCTTTATAGTATTGAAGAGAAAATATGTCACTTTGAGGATTAAGTAGTGTCTTCCCCAACCCATTCAATTACTTAATATGCATGTGAAAGTTGGATGTTGAATGAAGAAGACCAGCCAGTACCAGGAGGAGAACATGAATCTGAATCTGAAAGTGTGCTTCTTCCCTGTGAACTTTGCTGTCTCCGTGCTGAATGGTCACTCAGTTATCTTCAAGTCTTTGAGATGCTAGACATTCAATCATTTGGTAGCTGGGCACCATCTTTTCTTCTACTCTGTTTGCTTCTGTATCCATTTGTCTTCAGCGATATTGGGAGTTGATTGGTTCATTGATTTTGATTTTTGTTCGACGCCTGATGCCTGATTGTTTCAGCACCTCATGATCGCACAGGCAAGTGAGCTTCTTTTATGGTGGGTTTTGTTGCTCCTGAGCTAGATGGCTGCTTGTTTATGCTCAAGCCTTTAAGACCCCAGATGCTATAGCTTTTGAAAGCTGGGCACCATCAGCTTTCTTCACCACTCTTGCTCATGCTCTCACATGTCCTTCAGTGGGCACCTTGGGGGTGTGTGCACACATTGAAATTTGTTTTTTTTCTCCCCGTTTGATGTCTATTGCCTAGATCTTTCACCACCGTGTGGCCATGCTGACTTTTGTGCTTCTTCTGTGTGGGTGTGGTCTCTTCTCAAATGGATGGTCTATTGTTTATCTTTAGGCTTTTAAGACTCCACACGATATATCCTTTGATGGCTGGACACCATCGTCTTTCTTCACCACATTTGCTTATGCACCCATTTTACTTCAGTGATCATGTTGGGCCAGTGAGCCTTGAGGAATACCAGATTCATAGAACAAAGCGTTCTTGTATTGGAGAGCACCAGGGTGAGGGCCCAGGGTCCACCTGCTGCCCTAATACTTGGCCTATAGATATGTTTTAAATTTATTCCCACCTTATAAAAGATAGTTGTATTTATGTATGGACATAATTATGTTAGACCTCTGCAAGTGTCCTTTGCCTTCTAGCTCTTTCCTCTAATTCCTTCCCTCTCACTCCTGTCCCACCATCATGTTCCACCTTCATTGGTGTCTCAGTGTTTTCCTCATAGATCCATTGTCCTTGCTTAATCCCGACCAGGCCTCCCACACTCTCCTTTCCATTGATTCCAGACCATTAATTACTCCCCCTCCACCATCCATGTGTTTGTCCATACCCCCTTCTCCTCCCCTCTCTCATGCCCCCAGGAATCGTTGTTTGCCCAGTCCTTTCTGTAGCTCATAGCGTCTCCAGAGGGATGTGTTCCTCTGAGCATCTTGTGCCAGCATGGAACTTGGACCAGCTCTCTTCCTCTTCCTCCTTTCTTGTCTTTATCCCTGTGGGTGTGGGATGCTGGCCCTTCCCCCAACCTGTTCTCTGCCACGCCCACTTCAAGGAAAGGGGTCCATCTGACTCTGTAGTTCTCTGTTTTCTTGCATCCGTCCATTCATCCATGCTGGAGACTGCAAATTCCACAGGGAAGGAGCACACCAGCAAGTGTGATCAAGAAGGGCCAAAGGGAGCAGGTACTGAGCATCAAAGAACAGGAATCACTTCATTATGAGTGAGGGGAGGAGCAGCATGGGGACCTATGGCTCACTGGTGGGTAATTAGCCACCCCCTTACAGGGGAGCCACGGGAAGGAGACAGACTAGTCAGAGTGCAACCAGGCAGTGATGATGCATACAAGTTTCCTCTAGTTCCTGAGGTCTCCCTACCTCCCAACCATCATGGTCCCAACTCTACCTTGCACATCCAGATGGACTGGAAAAGGTACATTAGTGGAGAGGGGAGCTGGGGATATGGGGAAATAAGGATGTATGAGCCCCTTCGGGCCAGTGGTTAGACTGGAACTACTGGATGGGTGGAGAGAAAGTGGAGTAGAGAGACGGAACCAACTGGAAGGATCTACATATGACCTGTCTGGAGGACGGGCATGGGGGATTGGGTTGAGGGAAGTGTCAGACAGGATAAGGTATGATAGAATAATAATACTTTATAAAGTATTGAGGGTTGATGGGGGAGGGAGAGCAGGGGAACAGGGGAGGGTTTGAAGGAACTGACACCAGGGGCGAGAGAAAGGGTGGATGTTTGGAGAATGATGACGGCAGCGGACATGCAAGGGTGCTTGCCACAGTATGTTTATTTATATATTGAAAAACGATGTACTAGCCCCTAAAAAATGTTTTTTAATTTAAAAAAAACATTGAAAGTACCATGGACAGCCAAAAGAACAAACCCATCTGGGAGAACTACAGGCAGATGCTCCTTAGACCTGAGGATGGAAAGACTTGTCCAACGTTCACCAGCCATACATGTTCTTGATGGATAGTGTTCATGAACATTTCTTTTTTATTTTTGCTTGTCTTTTGGGTGTCATCTTTTATGAATTACTTGTTAATGTCCTTCATTCAATTTTAATTGGACTGTTTGTAGTTTTGTTGTTGAAGTGTTAGAGTTTTCTATAGATTTTATAGATTGTGTCCTGCCTCTTGTGTTTTTGTTTGAATAATAATAATTTCCCCATGCCCTCGATTCTCTTAATGTTTTTATGAATATCTTTGGATTTACTTTCCACTCTCAACATACATGTCTTATTTTCCCATACATATCTATTTTTTCCCACTCTCAACATATTGCAGGACCTTGAGGGATTGAGAACTACTTTACCAATTTTTTTTCCACTAAAGTTTGGTAGGTGATTTCAGTGGCTTCTAAGAAATGTTATGATGCTAAGTTGGAAAATCACACAAAAGTAGCTACTACTGTTTTCCCTACTGCAATAAGCTTTTACAGTGTTCATATTCTGTTTCCCTGGTGAGTACAGATTTTATGGCCGTGAGGCAGTGAAGATATTAGCAATGGTTTCCCTGAACTTGGAGTGACAGAATGCTGACTCCTGAATTGCAACAATAGCTTCAGTGAATTGAATTTGTCGCCCAGTGATAGTACCTTAAACTGAGCCCTTTCAATAATCATAAGGTTTGTAATAGCAAAAGTAGTTCAGTTGCCTGTATCAAAGAGTGTACCAATGCCCTCCCAGTGCCTGGTTCACTAACAGTATGGATAAACCCATAAGTCTAATGTATATTATCTGTTCCACTTTGCCAACTGCCAGATTTATGAGTGGAAGTGATTCAGAAAGTATACTTTTAAAACTTTACAATAATTTTCATCAGAATATAACCCAAAATTGGTTATATGACCTCAGGTTTATCCTGCAGTGATGTGCTTATGAAATTCAAATATGCAACATGAAAAATAGTATTAAATTAGTTTTAATAAGAATAGTCAGGAAGATAAATGGTTCTATAGCACTTTCAACTAAACATAGATATATTATAGTACATTTAAATTTGCTGAAGAAAAATTACTTGTGTAAAGGAGACTAAGTTAAATGACTGGGAGAAGAAAGCTGTAAGCATGTCGCACCATTTGTGTTATTAATCTGAATGACAGCGAAGATGAAACAAGCTACCAACATATGCTGACAGAGCATAGAATGAGCCATGAATTCATTTGCTCTGACAATGACACCTTCGAAAAGACACTTATTGGCCACAAGTCATGGCATTTTGTTCGGTATATAAAATGCAAATGTGACTCTATCATTTATTACTCTTTAAAATATATAAAGAATCATGTTTGTTTTTGTTAGGTTTGACAGTATATGCGATTGAAAAAAGTATAGTGTCTAAAACCTTATTATCTTACTTTCTTGTTTCAGAAGCAATTGTTTACACTGACCTCAGAATAATGATGTCATTCTAAGAAAGCTGTAACTCTAAAACTACAGCCAAAGCAGGCTTTGTTCTTTAAAACATTGACCTATAATTTAGTACCTTAGGGTGAAGGAAAGTTCTAAATCATAAAGAATGATGTTTTATGTAAATATGAAATTTTGGAACAAATATGCTTCATCTAAATTAATACAGTGGCATGAGTTGGGAAGCAAGAAATAGGTAATAAATTTCCTTCTTGTATAAAATTAGCCCAGGAACTTTAGGTTGACTCACCTCACCCTCTGTCCCCCGTCTCTGGCACCCAGAATTGAAGTAAATGCTAATCCCACCCTGGTGCTTCAGCATCAATTTGCATAGAGGGATTGACTAGCCTATGTTTGAAGCAGAAGCATTGCCCATATGTTAATGGGAAAAGGATTTGTTCATTTGTCCATTATGCCTGAGAAAAATATCCTCCTATTTTGTTTTCATTACTCAAAAGGATCCCTAGCTTATCCAGCAGGAGGAGATGAGAGAGATCAGACGTTAGAGAAAGTGAGGACATTCCACATCCTCAAACTTCACAAAAGACAATATTCTTTAATTTTCCGTTTTCAATAACCTTACTTTATTGGAGTTTATCTTCCTTTTGTGCTATGGATATGGAAAAGAGAAAGTGAGGTGGCAGGGAGTAGACAGTTGTGAAGAGTTGGAAAATTGTTTTCCATTAACTGTTGTCACCGGAATTTTAAGGATTTAAGCATATCAAAGTATTCAATAAGCAGCATCGGTTTGGGGGAGGTGGGGATATATGGGGGACACGGAGGGGATGTACTCCTCTAGTGAAGAAAACGAATGAAGAATAATTTCATGACCAGCAGGATAACTGATCTCCAAAATAACTGACCTGCAAGGTAATAGATTCAGTGCTGTGAGTTGTTCATCTGAGGCAAAATCTTCATTCAAACTAATGTCCTGAGAAACAGTTCAGTCCAAGTGGATTCCTTATGGGGAATGATGAAGAAATAGATTTTGCATTGGGGTTGCATGCTGTTGATGAGCCTCGGTACAAAAATTCATGAGGGAAAGGCATAACATCTGTAGAAAACAGAAAAAATCTGAACTTTCAGAGTCTTTGGAGTATTGCATTGTGGTGTGTTTATTTACATATATAAGCACATATACATTGAGATGTACACATTTACTATTGATTTGCAGATGCTATCTATTTCAATGGAAAATATTATTCTTTAAAATATATAGGTAGCTGCTATATTATTTGTGTTTTGATTTGTTTCACAACAAAATGTACTAGAACAACAATTATAATTCACCATATATAAACCCATATAAAATAAGAGATAAAACATTCAGTGAATATTTGGCTTTCAGATACCTAAGGAAACTAAAAAAATTAAATATTTGTCTTTAAAGCTCTGCTTAGAAGGGCAAGAAACATTGCCTGCAACTGGCAGATAGATAGGTGCAAAATAATTTACTCTGAGGATTCACGATTACTACCCTGAGTATAATAGTGATTGTTGCTTAAATTTACTCACCATATATGTTTCATAAATCTTACAAATAAAGGTTTGTCTTCTTTTGCCTGCTGCATAGTATCCTGTCTTTATGGGTTCTGAATACCATGAAAACTTAGGCCAATTTTATAGCGACAGAGACACATTTTCAAACTAGGGATTATAATATTTTCACTTCATATATTAGTCTAAAATCTGATTAAGAGTACATGATATGTATGAAGCAGTGTGTGTTAGTCCAGGTAGATTAGAGGAACAAATTCAAGGACACACACATCAATATAAGGAAAGGGTTTATATATAAGAGAAATAGGACATCAAGAAATCATCTCTATCCAGCCCAGTACAAAGTCATAAGTCTGATATTAACCCATATGCCTGATATCATTCTACAAAGTCTCCTTCTGACTCACGAAGTCACAGGTAAGTGGGTGCAGAGTCCCAGCTCTGGCAGAGGTCTCCCCATGTCCTCACTTCCAGGGCTCATGTTCCATCAACAGCATGCCGCTCAGCTTCAGAGGTCTGGCTTCATCAGGGCAAGGGCGTGTGGTCTCTCCAACGGCTCCTCTAGCTTTTCGGACACTGCCAGCTTGTCTTTTCTGTGATTGTCTCTCTGACTAACTCACAATAACTGGGGAAGATATCTTCTCATCTTCTCGAGGGAAATATCGTGAGATTTCCCAGACATCTCAGGAGAAAGCCATGCCCACAAAGAGGTCTCATTGGCTACTTAATGGCTATCTCCAGATTAACAGGCTAGACTCCACCCCTACATTTCAATCATAAAATTAACATAAGCACATGACTGCCACAAAGTGCAAATATAAACTGAATAACTATAATGGCAAAACTCTAGAAAAAGACAATGTTAACTGCCTAATATCACCATATATTAATGAATAAGATAGAAGCATGAATAGGGTAAAAGTAAGTTGACTATTAATAATATGGATATATCACAAGGAAGTTAGAACAACCCTGAGCAAATATGGCCATAGAAGTGCTAAACAAAAACAGAAAAGGAAATTAACATTAAAACAAAAAATTGGAAAGATCAAAACTCAATGAAATATTTAATCAAATACCTCTTAGTCCTTGATCTACTAGACACATCCATCCTAAATACATAAAGTTAAAACCACAATCATGCAGGTCCCCTGCCTTTTGGTACATTATCAGGAAAGGCGAGTTCCTAGTAGAGGTGTGGTGTAGCACTGGGGCAGCAAGAATAAGTGAGTCCCCAAGACTGGACTCGGCAATCTCAGCAATGTGCCCAAACATATCCAAGCTCACGAAGATGACAAAGAAGCAGGCAATATTTGATCTACTCAACATAGAGTTCCAACACACACAGATCTTTTATAAACATGGAGTAAATGCAGATATATAAAACAGTAAACATATCAGAGTAGTAACAATACTAGACAAAATTTTGAAAGTAAGGTTAAATTTAATTTTTTTTAAAAATAACATCGGAGAAAAAAAGGATTTTAGTGTAAAGATAACAGAATTGTATAAAAAACATATTTTCTGAAATGATGTGACCCAAAATTTAACTAGGAAAGTTACCCAAACACTTCTGCTTTCACTGATCCATCTGGCCTGCTGCCCTCTAGAAATGCCATGTCCTTGCTTCTGTGACCTTAAACCAGGCACAGGACTCATCTTTTCACAGATGATTCTAGTAATTGCCTAGAAATACTCACTTCCCTATTACTTATCAATTTTCCCAGTATTTTTATACAGAACAAAGTATACCTAAGGCATTTAGTATGCAGTTGATAAGAAATTTGGTATGATGATGGTTGGTGATTCTTTTTATGCTGTACATGCCAAAACTTTTGTACTGTGAGAAGGCAACTGTTTTATTTAAAGATTTACATTCCAGAAAAGTATATTTTTCCTCAAAATATATTGTTTTGTATAAAATCTTCAAAATATAGATGAACTAATGAAAATCGTTTCTAGGCTGGCATCACTACTTTTAAAATAAATATTTTATTTAATGGCTTATATCAATGCAATTTGAGAATTGAGCTTTATTACATTATATCTCTTTACATTTCAGTTTGTATTCCTATTCTTATTATAAATACATTGTTCACTTGCTTAGGTTCCTGACTTTTAAATCATTGTGTATAATTACCATCATTTTAAAAATAGTTTTAGCAGCATATAATTCACATATCATGCAATTAAATAGTTCAATCACATCAAAATGAGTTGAGAAATCATCATCACAGTCAGTTTTCGAATACTGTTTTCATTCTTGTGTTTATCGTTATTAACTCCTCATTTCCCCCCAACCTCCCCAACCACACCCCCAAGGAATTATTACTACAGTTACTGTCTTTACAGATTTGCTGGTCCTGGATTTTATATATACAGAAAAGCACACCAAACAAACAAGCCAACAAAAAATAACAAGAAAGTAAAACAAAAAACCTGAACTGAAAAGAATGCAGGATCTATTAGGAACAAACAACTTTAAAATGGGTCTAAAGGGAGATCACATTATAAGAGGCTATAATTTAACCTAACTGCATCTGCCATAGCACACTAGTCAATGCGCTCTGCGTAACGCCAAGGATCTTCACGCCCCTTGTCTGTGGTCAGCGGGAAGCACCAGACGCTTTATCCACCCACATTCATCTCCCCTTCATTTTTTTTTAACTGAAACAATTTGTAAATGGGTCAATAGGAATAACAAATAATAAGATATTACATTTTAGCCTAATTACAACTGCCACAATCTCCTTTTCAATATTCCCTGTCTATACACACCCTTCAATTATGGGCAGAGGGGATTAATTGCAGGTTTAATCTGTATATGGACCCTACAAAGCTCCCTCAATTAGAGTCAGAGAAAATTCACTGGGAATGGGAGCTAAATCCATGCTACCTACAAATGGATTTTGGGTTTCCACTGTCATTTCTGATCTGCAAAGTATTTAAGAATCCTGTATTTAAGTCTGAATACCATTCTCTTCTTTACATTTGGGTTGTTTAATTTACAATCTGGGGATCACAATGGCAAGTGTGTTTCTTCTACGTGGATTTAGTTGAGGTTTCATTTAGAGAGTTGCTTGTTTAAAGACAACTCTTTAAGATCCCAGGCAGCATCCTTTTTAATAGCTGCTACACCACATTTTACAAAGCACTCATTTCTTCAGCGACCTCTTAGTGAAAGAGCAGCAACAGTCATTTAAGACTTGTCTTTGCTCTTTAATGCAAATTTGATTGCAATGCATTCTAGTTGAAACTACTTTTAATAATCTATTCAAAGGTTTGTTACTGTGTAAATCCAAATGTCTTCCATAGTTTGGCAAGCTACCTTTTGCCTCATTATTTTGATATAGCAGGTCAAATGTAGTTCTTTAAGTTCTTTGTATTTTTAATTCTTTTTTGTATTTTTTATATTTTCCTTTTGTAATTATTTTTATTTAGAAAATACAAAGTTCTTCCATGTATTATGTGTCATTCTAGGAAAAGGCGAGGAATTCTAAAAGTTTTATGTTCTGATGATTCCTTTTCTTCTTCCTTGGATAGTTCCAAAATTGTGTTCATGGTATTTTCATGCTGTTCACACTGAAACTGCTCTTTTGTAGATTATGTTGAATATTGATCATTTTGACTCTGTTTTCATTTTATCTGATATCATTTACTCACTTCTAGTCTTCTAATATGAAGACTAGACTTTTTGTCTATTCAATTTTTCTGTAGTTTTAATAAAATCTCATGTTGCAAGTAGCTTCTTTTCTAGAGAAGCTGATTTTAAAAACCTGAGAAATTATTTCTTTTCAAAACGTAATTAGTGCGCAGTAGCTAGGCTTTTGCACTCTGTATACCATATGTGGGTATTTTATACTTAATTTTATGCCTAATTTACCATAAAATATACCATATTTTATACCTAATAGGTTTATGCTCTGGCTATTGTCTCAACTCACTGTGTTTAAGATACAACTCTTCCCGTCAATGAGCATTGTGTGGCATAACCAGTTTGTGCCAAGATTACTTACTTAAAAATTTAATTTTTTATTGAACCAGTGATATGTTGGAGAAAAGTTCTAACCATCTGCTATCAAGGGGAAAACAGCAGCAACAAAACCCCACTGAATTATTTGAATCTACTCTGACTCAAAGCAAGTCAAGCTAACTTTTCAAGACAGTGAACAGGAGGAGCAGACAAGCTCATCTTTCTTCCATGAGAGTGCCTCACAGGTTTGAACCTCTAGTCTAGTAGTTGGCATCTCTTGCCTGACCCACAGCATCACTAAGGTTCCTGCAGTAGATGATACTTATTGAAAAGCCGACAGAGTCCTTTTCTCATATGATACCAATGTTTTACCTGATTTGGAACTGATGAATAGCAAAAGTATCATCCTTTCTTAGTTTTCAGAGATAAATAATTGAAAGGCATTTTGTGTATCAGTCCTTTAACATTTGCTGAGCCTAGCTACATTAGAAAATGTGGGCCACTTAAGATTAAGCTAAATTACCCTTTTTTTGGTACTGTGGTAGGAGATGGGGAACTACTTTTCTTTCAGATTGAAACTGTTTGATATAGATCTAAAGATGTCCTGGGCTGACCATCAGGAAACATTACTTGATTATGTTTTCCATATATTGAAATATATATTCTTATGAGGACACCGAAAATGAGAAAAAGAAAGTCCCTTGTGACAATATTTGGGTTAGTAGTGAGCCAACACTAAAGAGAGACAAGGAATCACTTATTTCGCCACACTATGCTGCTGTAGATGACTGGAGACTCAGAGGAACAAGAAGCACCTGAAACGAATCTACAAGAAAGCGGAGAGCTGCAGCTCGCTCAGGCTCATAGCAAGAAACTGAGCTGTGCCCTTTCTATTTATTCATGCTTAAATTTGGGAATATGTAACTGGTTATATTTACTCAGGATATTTTTAAATTTGATAATAAATTTCTTAAAAGAACATTATCTAAAAAGCCAGGTCATCTAAAAAGTTTGGTTCTGTAAAAATGCAATGTATAAAGCAAAGAACAAAGACCAAAACAAACTCAAGGATTCACTTTCACAAGGAATGTTTGCATTTCCTTGGGAGAATCAGTTTGCAGACCATGCTGACCTGATTGTGTATCCTTAAAGTCTTGATTTGCACCCAAGTTCTACTCATACTCTGGCTAC
>PVJH01039203.1:6605-16693 GCA_004026705.1 Nesogale talazaci
AGGAGAAACCCAAAGCTTTTATAGCCTATTTTAGGCGTGGCTCTATGCGATTGGTGCAGAGGCTCTATTGCATCACCAGATATACTCGAGCATGCGCAGTGCTACTTGTTTACCACCTACAGGCTAAGCGTCAGGGTGCGGCCAGGCGCCATCTTGTAATGGCGGGCGCTGTTTTGTAAAGGTTTGGCTTCCACACTTATCTGTTGTCCATTCCCCTGGGAAGGGACTATTGATAGATCATTGTGATCGGTTCTCCTTTTCTCCCCCCTCCTCCCCTCCCCTTTCTGGTATTGCTACTCTCATTATTAGTCCTGAGGGATTTATCCATCCTGGATTCCCTGTGTTTCCATCTCTTGTGTGTACCCTTGTAAATGCTCTAAAAAAAAAAGTCTAGCCATTTTTGTAAGGTAGAAGTGGGGCAATGATATTGGGGGTGGGGGGGCTGAGCCCCGGTGGCGTAGTGGTTGTGCGCGGGACTGCGGCCCACTGGGATGGAGGTTCAATTCCGGCTCCCAGGAGCAAAGGCTGGACCTCCTACTCCCACCACCTGAGGGCAGTGATGCCTAAAAAAAAAAAAAATAAAAAAATAAATAAATAAAAAAAAAATAAAAATAGATATTGGGGGTGGGGGTGAGCATTAAAGAACTAGAGGAAAGTTGTGTGCTTTATTGGTGCTATAGTGCACCCTGACTGACCTGTCTCTTCCTTGTGACCCTTCTGTGAGGGGTTGTCCGATTGTCTACAGATGGGCGTTGGGTCTCCACTCCGCACCCCCCCACATTTACAGTGATATGATTTCTTCGTTCTGGGTCTTTGACGCCTGCTACCTGATTCCATCAACACCTCATGATCACCCAGGCTGGTGTGCTTCTCCCATGTGGACTTTATTGCATCTCCGCTGGATGGCCTCTTGTTTGTCTTCAAGCCTTTAAGACCCCAGGCGCTCTATCTTTTTGATAGCCAGGCCCCATCCGCTTCACAGAAATATTTCTTGAACTCTCGAAGTATCCTTCACGCAATTCCTCAGAGTCTTTAGTGGATATGTGGTTGTGTTTGTTGTTGTGGTTGTTGTTGTTGTAGTTAGATCCCATTGAGTCCATCCTACTTACAGAAGAAACCACTAGCTGGTCTTCCCCAGTTCTCACACTTGGTGTGATAGGTGAGCCTATTGTTTGCAATACTCGCTGTGCCACTGCATCGCAGCAAGGGTCTTCTTCTTCGATGTGGTCTTTCTGCTTTCCCAAGCACGTTGACCTTTTCTAGGCACCGGTCTCTCCTGATAACGTTTCCAAAGTGCAGGGGATGAAGTGTCGAAAGCCCTGCTTCTAAGGAACCTTCTGGCTGTACTTCTTCAGAGACAGATTGGTTCATTCTTTCAGAAGTCTGTATTGCTTTCAATATCCGTTGCCCCTACAGTGATTCAGATATGTCGGTTTTTCTTTGGCTTTCCTTATTGAATGCCTAAATCTCCCTTGCATAGGAAGTGGTTGAACATATAATGTTTTGGGTCAGGGGCACCTGAGCCCTCCAAGCAAAATCCTTGCTTTTTGACACATTAAAGAGACCTGAAGCTGCAGACTGCTGGGCATCTTCTGATTGCTTGACTGTTGTTCCAAGATGTGAACAATTTTTTTTTTTACCCAAGGGAGATGAAATCTTTGACAACTTCAGCCTTTTCTCCATTTATCACAGTGCTACCTACTGATCCAGTGGTGAGCATTTTGACTTAATCTCCATTGAATTGTATTCCATATCTGACGGTGCAATCCTTGATTTCCATCGGGAAGTGTTCCACCAATCCTGTGCTGCATGTCTTCGTTTGTTTCTTCCAAAAAAACCTTGCATTGAGAATTGAGTGAACACCATGGAGGGGATCATCCCCTTGCAGGCAGCAATTCATGTGCATACTGTCTCATCTCACTCATTGCAATCTGCTTACCCTCACCATCATGTATCTCATTTCCTCTGGGTGTTTTGGTTTTCGTTTCTCCCTCTGAACTTTGTCTTCAGGCAAACACTGCCTTATTGATCTGACATCGTTAATGACCTTAAAGTGTGTATTACCAACTGGTGCCACCATTCTCCTAATAGAGCTACTCTTTAACTGAATATGGAGCGCTCAGTGAGGGGAGTTTGTTTCAAGACTGGAAGAGTGATGAAAAGGGGCACAGACTTCTGGTTTTCTCCAGTCTCTATCTTGCTTTAATTCTTGGTTTTGAGTTTTCTTTCAGACTTCTCTTCAACGCGATCCAGGATCTTTCAATATCATCCCTTTCAAAGCAGTTTATAGTGGTAAGTCCCCTTGCCCATCTACTTCTCCTGGTCTCAAGGATGTGGAGACTGATGTTCATGTGCTCCATTAGCCTTCGACCCATCTTTGATTTTCATCCCTCTTCTTTCCTCTGGGCAGAGAGAGACTGATAGGTACTTGCATCTTAGAGAGCCTCTCATGAGCTTTGAAGACTCCCATGCTACATACCTGTGCTAGTCCTGATAGACTACAGAAACAAATTCTCTATGACATGTATATAGATATAAGGCTAACAAGATTTATATACAAGAGGAATGGAAACATTGAGAAAGAATTCCAACCCAGTCCGGTTCAAAGTCAGGTCTGATATTAGCCCATATGCCCAATACCAATCTATAAAGTCTCCTTCCAACTCATGGAGTCACAGACCAGTGGGTGCAGAGTCCCGGCGCTGGCAGGGGTCTCCCCACGGCTCCTCGCTTCCAGGGCTCAGGGCCCATCAACAGCATCCAGTGGTGGTAGAAGCAACTCAGCGCTGGCAGGGGTCTCCACATGGCTTCTCCAGCTTCAGAGGTCTGGTTCCATCAGGGTAAGTCTGTGTGGCTTCTCCTCTGACTCCTCCAGCTACTTGGACGCTGCCATCTTGTCTTGTCCGTGGTTTGTCGTCTCGGAGACTGGCTCCCAACAGCTGGGGACATAGTTTCTCATCTCCACCCAGGAAATACCGTGAGATTTCCCAGAATTCTCAGGAGAAAGCCATGTCCACACAGAGGCCTCATTGGCTATCTCCAGGTTAACAGGCTAGACTCCATCCCTACATCTCAATCATGAAATTGACATAGGTACATAACTGCCACAACACCGAAGCAGGTTATGTCTATGTCTGGACTATGTTATGTCAATTGACCTTGATGTCTCTGGAGGCTATGGTCCTGAGTGCTCAGGTCAAGGTATCTTTGCCATGTCTATACTTCAATACCTGCATGGGTAAATAGCTCTTGCTATGCACAGTGTTCTAGTTCGGGATTATGTCAACTAGACACTACTGACTAGGGGACTGTCAAACCTGTCGATCAAGTTGTAGCCTCTGACCATGGGCCAGAGATGTGAATAACCTTGCTGTCATGCAGAGTGCATGAGGACGTAGACTATTACAGGTGCAGTTAAAATCAAGCAGCTTATCATTTGATTTCCCTTTTGACTCTTTAAAATTTTGTTTTAGATTTTAATATTTTCTGCTGCATTGCTTGTTAAGGTTTTTCTCTGGTTTACTTCGTTATTATTGTTAGTTTTGTTTTGTTTTTATATATTTTTCTGTATCTGAGATCCAAGAAAGGAAAATCTACATCGCCAGTAATGGTTTCATGGTTTAATGAATTAATGGTTTCATGTGGGCATGGCAGGGGAGCTTAAGAGGAAATGGGAGCTATAATCATGAGTACAAGAAAGAAGAAAAGACTCTAAAGTGGATTGTGGTGATGAATGTGTGTATAACCCCTCTTAATAGGATTTAACTCTTGAATTGTATGCTATGTGAATTATATGCTGTGATAGGTAAGGTTTATTGTGTCAACCTGGCTGATGAACACATATGGGATTAATTGAAGGGCGGAGAGAAAAGTGGATTGGTGAGGCTCTCTGGTGGTCGGACCAGTTGCTCCTGCCTTAGCTAGTTCTCTGCCTCAGCTGGCAAGGCTGATTTCCTGCGAGAATCCTTGAGGAGAAGCCACGTGGACCTATCCTGATGCAGCCCTGGGTGCTTGAAAAGTCATGTGGAGACCCCTGTCAGCGCTGAGATGCTGACACACTTGCCGATTCAGCGTTCCTCCTGCATTTGGTGTCATTGCTTGTGTTTTGTGAGTTTGAGGAGGATTTGTAGATCATATCAGACATAGAGGCTAATGTTGGACTGGACTGGGTTGGGATGCTTAATGTACAATTACCCTTTATATAAAACTCTCTCTTATACATATATCAATTTCTGTGGATTTGTTTTCTCTAGTCTGTTCAGACTAGCTATTCAATAAAACCAGTTCAAAACTGTATCTTCAGTTCAGTGAAGAAAAAGAAATCTTACTGGGAATTGAAAGCAAGGAACTGAACACTTCCCCATAGAAGCATTTATTACTCTAAAACTGCCTTGTGCCAAAGCCTGACTCGGAGTCCTTGACTGATGTTATTACATCTTTTTTTTTTTTTAAGGCATCACTGCCCTGGTGGTGGGAGTAGGAGGCCCAGCCTTTGCTCCTGTGAGCGGGAATTGAACCTCCATCCCAGTGGGTTGCAGGTTATTACATCTTTTGATTTGACTTTTTATTACATTGCAAAGTTAAGTGGTTTACAATGATAGATTCAAAACTCTGCATGCCCCACAATTTGTCTTTGATGTATTCTGGAGGTGCCTTAAGCACAATGGACATTTAGTATTTTTAGAAGAAGTAATGTATTTTGAAATCTGAAACATTGTAAATGATCTTCTTCCTCAAACATGTAGTTAGGCAAAAAAATTCTGTCAAATATGCCATGACCACAATTTTTACTTTTAAAATGAAATTAAAAAACAATAGTGCTTGTGGTTACGATATTAAAATTGTTTCTTGTTTTAAAGCAAAACAAAACAAAAAAACACAATGGCAGTATCAGGAGCGAGGCTTGAAGCAACTTTACACTCAGATTACACGACTGGCTAATTTTTAATTTCCTTTTGTTTCCAAGCTACACCTCTCGATCTCAGGAAGTGCAGACGCTCCTACCTAATCAAAAGCTCTAGTACTGACTGGCATCTCATCAGTTACCAGGGAACACTGCTTTTAGTAGGGGTGCGCGGGAGGCTGCTGTGTTAGTCTGGGTAGACTAGAGAAACAAATTCATAAACACGCATATGGATATAAGGGTAAGATTTATATTCAAGAGGAATGGAACATTGAGAAAGCATCCCAACGCAGTCCAGTTCCAAGTCCTAAGTCCAATATTAGCCCATATGTCCGATACCAGTCTATAAAGTCTGCTTCCGACTCATGAAGTCACA
Organism: Nesogale talazaci; assembly: GCA_004026705.1. NCBI lineage: Eukaryota > Metazoa > Chordata > Mammalia > Afrosoricida > Tenrecidae > Nesogale > Nesogale talazaci. Next base: position 11,885 of record PVJH01039203.1, read on the forward strand.
GACCAGTGGGTGCAGAGTCCCGGCGCTGGCAGGGGTCCCTCATTTTCAGGACTCAGAGTCCATCAGCAGTATTGATAGAAACATCTTAGTGCTGGTAGGGGTCTCTCTGTGGTTTTTCCAGCTTCAGAGGTCTGGTTCCATCATGGTAAGACCATGTGGCTTCTCCTCCGGTTCTGCCAGTTCCTCAGATGCTGCCATCCTGTCTTGTCAGTCGATAAACTCCCAACAACTAGGAAGATGGTCTCTCATCTCCAGGAGGGAAATACCGTGTGACTTCCCAGAATTCTCAGGAGAAAGTTGTGCCCACACAGAGGCCTCATTGGCTACTCATTGGCTATCTCCAGATTGACAGGCTAGATTCCACCCTACATCCCAATCATGAAATTGACATCAAGCACATGAGTGCCACGGCTGCTAAGGATCCAACAAGCCACAGCATTTTCCAGTACTGAGATTTCTAAAACACGTCCCAATGTCTTCACTTTGTCTGTGAAAATCGATTTCTCCAAATCTATAGCACTGAGGTGAATTGTTGAAGATGAAAGACTTCCTGACTCGCAGTCACCTTTCTCCTAAACATGCTCAAGCACACACCTGTCCTCATGGCCCTTTCTCCAATCACAGGCAGACGAAAGCTCCCAAAGGGCTTGTACCTGTGAGCACATGTCACCGAGCAGCACAGAATTGCCTCACGCTAAGGCCAACAGAAAGGCAGTAGGCGCAGCTGTATCAAATCTTTGAAGTATAAAAATCTGGTTCAGAAGAGGAGACTCACACTCAATCATTGGCCAGCAACAGATGACCCTGTTCCTCTCAGCTGCTGATTGGCTTTCAAGATGAGGTCACCCAAACCAGAGACCAAGCAATGAGTTCTTTGGCTCCTGGTGTGCGTGATATGGGAGGGTGGTAGTGGGGTGGGGTGGTCGTAGGTCTCATTGAGGAGGACTTGCCTGCTCCCCTCTCAACCTGGGCTCTCCTGTGCTTCAGGATGGCGTGCTGGTGGCTCCCTGGGGGTCCCTGTATGAGAGCCTTGATGCTGGTACTCCTGTTGTTGAGCCCTCCTCTGGCTTTGCCCCAGGACAACCTACGTAAGTACACACTTTGAGTGGTAGGGTATGGAGTAGAGTAAGAAAGGGGAGAAGTTGCTTTTGTCGTTGTGTCCAAGCCATCTGCAAGCATGTTCTTAAAAGCCGAACACATGACATTGCTAGCAGGGCTAGGAAAGAAGGAGAAATGGAAACAGGAAACAAATTGAAGAAGTGAGAGAAGCAATGCTTCAGTGTCGGATTGCAATGAATGAGATGAAACAACATGCACGTATTGTTGACTGGAAAACTGATCTCTCCTGCAAACCTGCACCCAATTCACGATAACAACTAAATAACTTCCTGAGCGAGCTGTTCTTTCTATTATGTCGATGGAGTTAGGTAAAGAAACGTTTTCTCTGAAGGTTTTTTATAGGGAAAGCAAATAAAAGGTCTCCTGTGCTTGCTTCACAGCACATATACTAAAAAGATCTTCTCCCGTGCTCAATGAGATTTGTGATGTTGGTCCCTCTTGTTAACATGTAAATACGCTTTTCAGGGATCTCCTCAATCGTCACTTTCCTTTTTTCCCTAAACACCAGTGTACACGGAGTATAGAACTCTGTCCCTATGCTGGGACACTCAGTTTCTCAGACAGAAACTGAGTGTGGTTTTTTTCTGTCTTTCCTGTGGAAAGCACCTTCGTAACAAAGACATATATGCCTGAAGTGTCCTTACAGATACGGAGCATCTCCAGAGAACATTTCATAGTATGAAACGCTGATGTAGAGATATGGGAGTGATGAGACACATATGGAGTGTTATTTGGAGACTTAGAGAATGTATGGTATCTTTTGCAAATCTGTCATATTCACTGTGAATCTCGTTTGAACCTCCCTATTGGCTTTTCCTGCAGAATCACATTCTCTAACCCGAGTCCGCAAGAAAGAATTCAGCTTGGAATGGATAAACTATATATAATTTTGTCTTTCTAGATTAAAAAATGATAAACTAACAGCCATTTTATGGGGTTCCATTTATATACCTTGAACAGGAACACAGAGATTTTGAAGGCTGTTTAGAGCCTGTGAAGCGGTGAGCAAATTAGGACATCTGAGTAAGCCACACGCCTCAAGTTTCAGAGGTTCATGCACCATGTCCCCAATTTTGCTTAATTATATTTAATTTGAGGTGCCTCTACTGCTCTTCTTCCACCTCTTCCCTATCTTTTCTACCCAAGTCGCTACCATTACTGAAGATTTCCAAAGGTCGCATAGATGCTCCACTCACTTTGTAATCCATCAGAATCAAAGCAGCTGAAAGGTATTTCACCTCTTTCGTGAAATTGTCTTTTTCACCATCTGTAAATGCTAAATGCTGTGATGTAGGCATCGGGCGGCTAAAGGAAAGTTGGGTGATTCAGCTTAGGTGCCACTCCATGGGAGAAAAGTGAGACTGTCTACTCTCCTAAAGATTTGCAGGCTCAGAAATCCAGTAGGTAGGGTAGTGCTGAGTAGGGAGAGAAGTGCTGATGATTCATTTTAGCTGCTAACCACAAGATTGGCAGTTTAATCCCACCAGAAGCTCTGTGGGAGAAAGATGGACTTTCCCGATTCCACAAAGGTCAGAAAGCCACCAGGACAGTTCTCTTCTGTCCTACAGGGTCAGCGTGCGTCAGAATCTCCTTGATGACCAGGAGTGGAGATGAGTAAGAATAGACGAGATAGCAGTGGGTTCAGTTTTATCTTATTTTATCTGTTTTTAAATGCATCTTGTCTAGGTTGGAGGAGCAAGAGGTTTCTCTGAATTTGTCACAGAGGATGGAAAGGAGAGAGGGTACTATGCTTTGTATCGAAGGGTAGTAGAGCTTGAACTTTTTTATTTTCCATATAACAATCACTTCTCAGCTGTTTACATTTGTGTGTTGGACTGAAAACAATCCTCATAGCCTATCGGGCTCTGCTATGGACATAGAAACTGAAATGTAGATAAGAGACAAGACCCTTATTTATATGAAGCTTGAAGACAAAGGCAATATTTCAAGGAAGAGTGAAAGGATACTATGATGTGTGCTCTCAAGAAAATATGTCAGAATGATGAGGCAGAGAGTACTGGAGTCACACTATTGCCATTCCAGGGACTGGGGAACTCTCCCTGAGAATGGGACATTTAGCTGAGATAGGAATGATGAGAAGATCTCCAGGTGACAATCTCAGGAACCATTGCTCCAGGGAGAGGGACCCATAGGAGAAAGATCTACATATGATCGGATGTTCATTGTGTTTTAGGGAGTACGAGCTAAGTCATTTAAGTCCTGTCAGTCACGGTAAGAAATTGGAATTTATTTAAAGAGATAATTGGAGGGATATATGGAAAAGTTATGGTATTTATAGCAGTTAATTTTCTCCCTGTCTTCTATGTAGAGAATGGATTGTAGGGTTCACAAATGGAGACCAGGATACCATTCAGGAACCGACAGACTCCTCCAGGGAGGTCAGACTTGTAGTTTTATTCAATGTTGTAATGAAAAAGACAGCAGATGGTGATCATACCTGGGATGACTTATCCATGAAGAATAGCAATCTCATATGTAAGAGTTTGTCTTCAACAAGTAGGTGTGTGAACAGGAGTGGCGAAACACGTCATTCTTGTTCGGAACGCTTTCAATTTCTCTTGAGACTAAGGTAGGCCTTTTGGTTTTATACGCATGACTTTATTATGTTGATAAGTGTCCCTTTTAATTCTATTTTGTTGAGGGCTCTTATCGGACCTGGGTAATAGATTTTTGTCAAATGCCTTCTACTTGAGTGTCAGTTCAATCCTGTGGTTCTTTCCCTTTGTTTTATTTATGTGGTGAATTGCATTAATGGTTTTCCTAAGGTGAAATTATCCTGGAATACCTCATATGAATCCCATTTGGTTTTGATGTGTGGGTTTCATATGTTTTTGCACTCTCCTGGCTAGGATTTTGTTAAGACTTTTTGCCTCTATGCTTATGAAGAAACCTGGGCTGAAATGTTCTACGATGGTGATATCTTTGCCTGGTTTTGTTTTCAGGATTATGCTCACTTTATAAATGCTTTTGCAATGTTTCAGGATTATGACCTTGGTGCTTGTTCATCATTTTCTAAACTCTGGAAAAGCAGGAATAACATGAGTGTCAATTATTTGGATGTTTGGGAGAATTCACCAGTAAAGCTGCCAGGGGTCTGAATTTTCTTTTTTTCTTGGGAATTTTTTTTTTTTTTGTGGGCATCACTGCCTCTGGTGGTCGTGGGTGCTACCCAGCCACCGCTGGATTTGAACCGCCAAGCCTGCGGGCTGCAGTTCCGCACTCAACCACTTACACCACCAGGGCTCAGCTCTTTTTTGGGAATTTTTAAAGAACCTGATTAATTTGTCCTTTTGTTATGAGTCTGTTCAAATTTTCCGCTTTTGTATTAGTTTAAGAGGCTGTATGTTCCTAGAATTTTGTCCATGTATTCTAAGTTGGCAAATGTGCTGGAATACAGTTTTCATGATATTCTGTTATTATCCTGATTGTTTGGTTGCGAAACTTTCCGTTTATTTTATCTTATTTGCAGCTTCTCTTTCTTTTCCTTTGCTGGCTTAGCCACTGACTTGTCAATTTTATCAGTCCTCTAAAAGAACCCATCTCTAGACTTGTTAATTTTTGTTGTAGTTCTGCTATTTTTCTTCATTTATTTCTACTTTATTCTTTGTAATCTATTTTCTTTTTTTGTTGTTGTTTTAGGGGGGCATCACTGCTCTCCGGTGGTGGGAG
>PVJH01039204.1:0-16605 GCA_004026705.1 Nesogale talazaci
AAAAATGTCCTTCAAAACACATCCTGGGGCTCTGACAATACTGAGGCTTTTGTAGTTAATATTTACATGTACTTTATTTATTAGGGTCGAAAAGAGACTGTGTTTTATAGCCACTTGTGGGACCAACCTATAAATAAAAGAATGAATTATGTTTATGGAATTAGAAATGTCTCCTTTCTAAGGTGTGTGTGTGTTTATGTGTGTGTCTAGGTACAGTATACAGTATACAGTTTAGGATATTTGTATGCACATGGCTATATAAACATCTCCAAACATTTCCAAGTCTGGCCTTTAGATGATTCTAGGATACTGAGGGATTTTTAAAGGTCACGGTAGAAACTCTCTATGTGTTTTAATTGCTTAAATATTTTTATTTCACCGTGATTAAAAAACTAAGCAGCACCGAAGGAACATGACGTAGGGGAAGATGTTGAATGGATACAACCCTGAGATTTCCCACCCATGTCTTTAGCCTCACGCTGCGGTGGAGTGGAAGGCTCCCTCCACACCTAAGGTGGTATCATCATGTTGGAAAAACCACCAAAGCATCCCCTTTAAACGCCTATGTGGTCCCCCTGCAGGCGGCCTAACTCCAGCCTCGAAGCTGTGAGCCTGCCCCGCTGAAGCCTGTGCAGCCTCAGTCCAGTAGCATCAAAAGACCCAGAGCTGCCAAACCGGAAACATGTCCATTGCTAGAGTAGTTTCCTTTCTCGGTCTCAGTGCAGCTAACAGAAGCATGTGCACGTCTGTCATTTCTGGTAACTTAATGAGAACAGACTGAACTTTGGGGCCACAATAAACTTTCCCATTATGTAAAATATTTTGCACACCGGCTGACTCATTGCGAGTTGTGAGTAGACACGATTCTCTTCCTGCGGAAAAGAGAAATACACATTATGGTGGTGGCAGTTTCAGCCACTTGCACAATCGTCCTTGATTACCACATCAGCCCGGGGTGCTCGCTGACCGTTGGATCGATGGGATTCTGTAGTGGGCATGGGCTGGGCGTGCTTAGGTTTAGAGGAGGAAGACTTTCTACAAACAGCCAGTTGCTTGTTTTCGTCCTTGCTTATTTTTTAAAATTGGGAGTGAATATGTATATCATTCAATAGTTTAATCACATCCAGCAGTAACTGATAGTTGCCACCACAATCAGTTTCTATTCTTTTCCTTACTAGACTGTAGCATTGTCTCCCTTTTACCCCCCCCCCCCACCTCCCACCTCCTTGATTTTTCTTGGTTGGGGAGAAAATCTTTTTCTTCTACTTTAAAAAAAAGGTTAGCCTCTTAGCGTGAAAGTAAAGGTTTATAGAGCAGATCATAAGTTGTACAGTCAACAATTCATACACATTTCATTTCAACTCATCCACTGCAACCGCTCACTACACCATCACGTGTCCCACTTCCCCTGTGTTTGCTGTTTCGGTCCCTCCTCCTTTCCTAACCCTGTGAATATTGTCCTTGAGTAAATGCTGCTCTTTTGATCCTAATTGGTTGATTATGCCAACACAGGGATGAGTGCAATCTCAGATAGGAAGAGTGACCAAGGACCACAGTCTTGGGAGTCTCAACAGTCTCTTATCTGGCCATTAAGTCTGACCTCTTCTATGATTTTGAGTCCTGGTCCACATTTTTCTCCCACTCCATCTAGGACCATTGAAATGTGATCTTTTCCAGAGCAGCTGGTAGCCAGGGACCACCTAGTTCTTCTGGTCTCAGGGTTGTGGAGGCTGGTGTTTGCGTGGCCCAGTAGTCCACTGGTCATGTTGTTTCCATATGCCCTTCAATTGCCCTCGTTCTTCTTTCCTCCTCATGGAGAGAGCATTAGCTGCACCCGAGTGCTGCTCAGGAGCTTTAAGACCTCAGTTGCTACTCACCAAGGTAAAGTGTAGGACATTGTCCTTAGAAATGATGGTAAGTCAGGTGCCTTTTACCCCCCAAGACTGTCATCCTGATTCCCCTTTCAGTTGCTTATTTTAAATAGATGACTTATTTTTGTTCTTAAGTTTTATGTTCCAATCATGAATATCTTTTCTTAGATGTCAAGTCTTGTAAATATTTTTGAATCTTAAAGTCCAGGTGCTCCTATGTCCTAGTAGAAAGAAGCAAGCTCACAAATAAATAGTCTCTCTCTCTCTCTCTCTCTCTCTCTCTCTCTCTCTCTTTCTCTCTTTCTCTCTCTCTCTCCTTCCTACCTTCCTTCTTTCCCATCGTGGATCTCCAGTCATTCTTGTCCCTTGTGTTTTTAGAGACATCTGCATGCATCCACAGTTTCTATTTTCCTTTGAAGTTCAGATTAAGTTACTCCCTAATACATTGTTGAGCTCCAACAGTGAGGTTTTTGGGAAAGAGTTTTGAGACCCGTCTTGGATGCTTTGTTTGTTTGTTTGTTTCTGGTGTACTGCACGCTCTGGTAACTGCCCCTCCTTTCCCTAAGTGGGTGCGCTGCCTTGCATTAAGTGATAGAGACTTGGGGTGCTTGGGCCTCTGGTCCTGGGCATACCAGCTTTCTTTCACCAGCAGCATTTTGTTTTGTTTCAGTAATAGCTTTACTGGTATTGTCATCAGGTATCATCTGATTCACCCATGGAAAGTGTGCGATTCAGTGGTTTTCAGCCCATTAGCAGGTGGTGCGAGCAATGTCCTTCCTTTGGGACATGTCGTCCAGGGGTGACACTGTGGGAGACGGGCCTCTTTAATACACGATTGCAACCAGCAGTGTTCACTTACTAGAACGTTTTCAAGGCCCACCCCCGTAGCTGCACAGGCCTCTCTCTCGCCCCTTTTTGTGGCTGGATAATACTCCATTTGTAGCTGTGCCACATTCTCTTTTGCGCCTTCGTCTGTAGGTGGACATTTGAGTCATGTCCCCTATATGGCTACTAATGAGCCATGCTGCCCAGACCCATGGTGTGAAAGTGTCCGTGGCCCTGGGTTGACAGCTAGGATTTGTCAGCAGGTTCTCGCTCCCTGTACCCAGGGCCTCTGCAGACCTTGATTGTGACCCAGTGATTTCCTGTGTCATATGCAGAGCCCCTGGAGCTACTGTTGCATGGAGACGCAGCCAGAATGGCCATCTTGCTCTTTCCTTAGACCAGGTCACATCTGATGGCCAGCACATGGCCCAGCCATAGAAGTATCCCGTGAGGTTTGGGGATCAGACACTTAAAGCTGGCTGAGCCGGCGCAGTTTGGCCTGCATTCTGCAGTTTCACTAGTGTTCTCCCCCCACTTCCTCCTGGCTTCTCAGAAGACCCTGACTCTGAGGGCTTCCCCTCCTGGCAGGATGCCACTCCCCCCCCCCAATTCTGGTAACCAGCTCCCCATTCACAGAGCAGTGAAACAGGCAGAACCACGGGTGAAGCTTTTGAGCGTTTGATCACCGGGCCTGCTTCTACCACTTACCTTCCCCTCAAGTAGATACAGGCTAACGACACCAGCACCTCTCCCGAACCTGTCTGTGACTCTCACCACTGCTGAGTGAGGCTGAGGACAGTCCGGTGGGAGGGCGCTTGAGGCCTCCACGTCTGCTTGGACTGTGCGAAGACCTGACTAATGACTGCGTGCTCTGTGGAGGTCAGCCTTGTCTGCTCACGCGTGTGCTGACCTTTGCAGGGACCGCTTGTACCTCGGGGAGCATTCTCACATGTTGCATCAGTTGAAAATCAAATGAGGTTCAGAAGGCTTATCCCAAACCAAACTCGGAGCCCAGGTGGCACAGTGGTTACAAACGCGTCGCGCTGCAATCGCAAGGTTGGTAGTTCGAAACCACCAGCCACTCAAAGAGAGACGGACCCTGCTTTCTACTGCTGTAACCAGTGACAGTCTTAGAAATTCACAGGGGCAGTGCCATCCCGTCTGACAGGGTCATTATGAGTCAGTATTGACTCAATGGCAGGGGTGGCCATGGTATCAGGAGAGACCAGTCCTGGGAAGTGAGCCGGACAGCAGCCTTGGTAAAGTGGAGGGGCAGTGAAAGGGGGGCCGGCCCTCAAGGAGGCAGCATCCCAGTGGCAGCAACAACAGGCTCAGGCATGGGGACAGTTGTGAGCACGGCGCCGGACTGGGCAGGGTTTCATTTTATTGTGCACGTGGTCTTCATGGTCAACCGACTGGGAGGCGCCTCACAGCCACCCCCCTCCCCTCCCCAATAAAACAGCCCCCCACCACTTTTCAGTTGACTGGCTGTTCAGAGTTTGGTGCTTAGCCTCCAGCATGTGGTCAGCGTAATTGCCTCCCGTTGTAGGCTCTGATGCAATCATCCTGGGTAGCACAGACCTGTGCTGTGAATGCAGCAAGATCAGAGGCCCTTACAATAACGAGACAGGCCGAGATCTACAAGATTAGGCTCAGCCTTGAATTAATATGTTTTTAAAAAGGAGAAATAAGGGCGCAGAGAAAGAGAGACCTGACAGTCCCGAGGAAGAGGAGCTGGAGTGGCGCACGGTCTTTGGACACTTGCAGCCCTTAGCACCCACTCCTCTCCTCCGCCTCGGTCCTGACTGAAAGCCGGCTGTCTCCTGTCTGCATGAGCAGTACCACGTGCTAAGTGGCACGGGGCAGGAACGGAGGCCCCCATGTTCCCCCGGAGCCCTCTCTCTGTCTTTGCTCCTCCTCTGTGATGTGGAGCAGGAGGCGGCCCTCCACAGGCTGCTGGGGTCCCCTCACCAGCCCCCCACCCCCAATCACTTATACTTTGAGATCACACAGAACATTGTTTACCGTTGGAGCCTGCACCCGCATTGGCTTCCCCCACATCCTGAGAGGCATCTCTCAATATTGCCCACTGCCCAGCAGTGCACGGAGTGGGGCACTCAGCATGGGCCAGCCTGCCCCAGCTTGTCAGGTGCTGTCTGTTTGAGGAGCCACAAAGATGCACCCACTTACTGTCAAACCCTGGCAGCTGCTCCAGATGCCTTCTGAAAGCCCACTTGGGCCCCAGACCCAGGGGTCTGATAGAGAGGCCCACAGGTGCCCACATCACTGCACCCTCTGGCCGGTGGACCTGAGCCAGCCACCAGGCCTTGATATCCAAAGGGTTTGAGAGGCTGCTCTGTGGGCACGTCCTTCGTGGAAGTACCCACAGCACCCCCGAGTGTGCTGCAGCCTTTCATGGCAGCTTTGCTGGGCCTTTCAAGCAGCACTGCAGCCGCGTGGGCATGCTGGGCCACACTTCCTTGGGCCGCCTCTCAGCAGCTCTCTCTCACCATCACTGTGCGGTCTGTCAGTGGGGGCCTGGGCTGCTCTGCTGTGTGATCGTGAGGGAAGAATCCAGTGTGACATCATGCAGAGGGCCCGGGTCTCTGCCAGCTGAGACCAGAGCTTGGAACAGTTCTGCTCCACACAGCCACGCATCTCAAGGACAAGGGAGACCTCGTGTGTTCTTGGAAGGTGTACCGTGAACCTGACCCCTCCCATCCTGTTCCCACCGAGTGAGGCGAACTTGGGTCGGAGCAGTGTCACCAGGGCTAAGGCTGTGGCTGAGACCCATGTGGGCTGTGGCGCGGCCGCCCTGTGACGGTGCCCGTGTGACTGGCCACCTCACAGAGGGGCAGAGAGCCCTGTGTGGAGGGGCCAGGGAGTAGAAGCACACGGACCGACTAGTTCATGAGCTGACACGAGCTGACACAGGGACAGTGTGTCCAGGAAGGGCAGTGCTGGGGAGTGAAAGCGAGCTCCAGAAGGGGCTGGTGCAGGCCTTGAGCTTGAAGGAGATGCTGTTGAGTTGGTTCCGACCCAAGGCCACGCTGTGCCCAACAGAACCAAACACTGCCCTCCTCACCATCGTTCCCCGCTGCAGCCTCCATGTCAGTCCATCTGGTGGAAGGCTGGCCTTTTCCCGCCGCCCCTCCGCTTTACCAGGCTGGGGCTCCCCTTCCAGGACTGCCCCAAGCATGGAAGACAGCATCTCAGAGCGCTCCGGCGACGGCACTTCTACTAGGATGGGGGAGAGGTCGACAAGGGGGCAACACAGGGAGGCCATCGTCAGCACGGACAGGCTACTTCTTGTTCTTGGGACAAGAAAGCAACCAGGCAGTTCCCTCGTGCACAGAGCCCTGTGTGGCATAGTGGCATAGTGGCATAGTGGTGACTTAGGTGCTGGGCCGCTAACTGCCAGGTCAGCAGTTCAAACCCACCAGCCATCTCTCCTGGAGCAAGACAAGGCTTTCCATGTCCCCAAAGAGCCAGAGTCTGGGCAACCCCCAGGGGCAGGTCTACCCTGATCTCTGAAGTGGCCCTCAGTTAGAATTGACTCCATGGCAGTGACTTTGTTTCTTGGGTACCTGTGAGGGGTCAGGCTGGGCCCTGGGTGTCAGCAGTACATCCCCCTTTTAAATGGAGGTTCCCAGGCCAGGGCCCACCATGAATCACCCTTGAAAAGGCAGCTGCCTTTAACTTCCACAGGCCACCTGCTGTGAGCACACCTGAGCCCACCTGGCGCCTTAGGCCTCAAGCCCCACATTGTGGTGGTGATGGTGGTGCCCACTGGTTTGCTGGGCACCTGCTGAGAGCGTCAAGCCACTGTAAGAGTCATGCCCTTTTGGAGACGTGTCACCTCCTCGGCCTACTCCGTGTGCCCACCTGGCAGCACCTTGTTCTGACCCCAGTGAGCCAGGTTCTGCTCTCCCTGGGAGACTGTGCTCCATCCGCGCCCCCCCCCCACATGAGGGGGCCCCCATGCTGCTGAGCCGGCGCACGTGGGACTGCTCTTGAGAGAGCATGTGAAATTAGAGGTCACTCGGGAATCCTGCCCTTTCCTAAATCTGGGGGCCACGGCCAGCACTGCCACTGCCTGCATGGTGGTTCCCGCGGTGCATGCAGTAGCTGGGGGCACGGTGGCCAGGCTGGCTGCCCGCAGAGGAGCTGGCAGCCCTGCTGTCGCTGCATTTCCTGGCAGGAAAGTCACTGTGGTTCCCGGGAGCTCCTGGGGGGCTCTGAAGCAGGGTTACGCGGCAGTGTGCGCACGAGACAGCTGTCATAATGCTCATTTTAGTTGTCTCTGCGTCCTTCCCGCCTGCCTCCCTCCCAGCCCACCGTCACAGCCACCAGCCAGCCAGCCAGCCTTTGGCGCCGCGTAGAAATCTAGAAATCCCCCCCCACCCCACCCGCAGGTGTTTGCAACATTTTTTTTTTAAGATCCTTAAAAAACCTTTGTGATTGAAAAGGCAGCTTCCTGCGCTGCGAGCTCTCTCCTGCGCCTGCTTCTGAGGCTGGCTGCTTCCAGAAAGACTGCAATGCAGCGGTGACCAGCGTCCCCGGGACTGTGGACCTGCCCACACTGGAGCCCCCTGGCTCCCCTCCCCGACTGCTGACCCGCACTGGGCAGGCGGACCGGGGACCGAACTGTAGGTGGCGGCGGCGGCGGCGGCGGTAGTGGAGGGCGCCGGGCTGGCACTAGCATGCCGCGCTGCAGCACTGCGAGGTCCCCGCTGCAGTGGGCTTCCCGGGAACGAGGGACACAAGGTACCTCCGTGGCCGGTCCTCCTCCGAGAGTGTGTATAGGGAGAGGGTGGGTGTTCCGAAGGTCGGGGACTAGAGGGATCTCACAATCGGGGGTGGGGGGTGGGGTGGTTTCTGAGGACCCGTAGGACAGACAGACAGCTTCTGCACCTGAGGAGTAAAAACTTTCCCTTCTTGCTAGCGACAAATGTTGACACCCGAAGCGCTGTCTCTCCCAGCACTGACAGAGGTCCCTGAGTGCATTCTCGGGAGCACAGCCGTGTCAAGGGGTGCAGATGGGCGTGCGACCGTGTGTTTTGACCAAGCGAATGAATGAAAGACAGTCTCGTCCTGCCAGCACGGCAGGCGGGCGCATGGGGTTCTCCAAGATGTCAGCTGCCGGGGCGGCGAGGTCTGGTCCCCACCTCCGTCCATCTGTCCGCCGGCATGCCGCCCTCACTTGCGGTTCCGCCAGATGGGGGCCTGCATCATTCAGCACCCTCTTTATTTAAATGGGAAACAGCCACCAGAGCCCAGCTTGATGTTGCATCTGAAGGTGGTAATTTATATACGACTGGTGCCAAGAAAGGGGATGTCAGGGTTACCATGGCAACTGCATGCCTTCCCGGAGCTTGTGAATGGGATCAGAGCGGCAGCGGCTGGAGTGAGATTATCCAGCTGAGAGCTCTCGGCCACGGCCACGAGGAGGGTCGGTCAAGCCTGTACTGGTGGCCACAGTCCCTGCCTCGCCCCCTTAACTGGAATCAACTCTGCCTGTGCCATCTGCCTGGGCATCTGGGTGACACGCTAACACCTGTGGTGCCATGTGGATGGGCCAGGGGGTGGGGCGGGGGGGGGCAGAGTATGTCTGCAACCCACCTTGCACTGGTGTGGTCCACCTAACCTGGAGTTCTCCGTCTAACCCCCTACCCCTCAAAGGCTCCCACAAAAGGCCAGCTTCCCAGGCTAAGCTAAGGGGAAAGCAGGCCCATGTTCAAAATGCCAGCCTTGTAAGAGTCATGAATAAAGACCAACTGTGTTTATCAGGAGCCCTGGTGGTGCCAGAGAGTAAGAGTTAGGCAGCTAGCCTCGAGGTTGGTGGTTCAAGCCCCCAGCTGTTTCATGGAGAAAGCAGAGGTTGTCTGCACCTGTAAAGACGGACTGTTTCAAAGACCCTGGATAGGTCAGGGTACGTTGAGTCCGACTGCATAGCAGCAGCGGCTGGGTCAGCACCCGCTCTTCCTGAGAAGTGCTGGTTGCAATCTCTTCACGGAAAACCAGGCCCCTGGTGGTGTAATTGCAGGGTGTGTGTGTGTGTGTATGTGTGTGTGTGTGTGTGTGGTGGTGGTGGTGGTGGTGTGGTGGTGGGCGGCGGAAGGTTTGGAGTGCTTGGTTGGTGACATTGGGAAATGCAGCTATACAGCCTGAGTGCAGAGGAGGCCTGGGGTTAGAGTTGGGGCTGGCCTGGGTCAGGAGCTAGCTCTAAGGGCTGGGGATGGGATCTCGCGCCAGAGTCTAGGTTGGGGCTGGGGGCCTGGAGGCTGCTCAAAACTCCAACCAGGAGTCCTGGCTGCAGAGGCAGGCCCTGGAGCCGGAACGCTTTCCCACGTGTGTGCACTGCAGTCTCTTGGTTAATGAGTATTCTGGTCGTGTAGTTAAACTCTCGCGGTCCCTGGGCAGTGCACAGTTGAGCTTGTAGCTACAAGTCAGAAGTTTGGTGGTTCAAAACCACCTAGCTGGGTCTCGGACAGCAGTGTTGTCTGCCTCTGAGAGGTCACTGGCTAGAACCACTGAAGGGTTCCCCCTCCCTGGGTGCACAGGAGCACCCTGTTGTCATACTCCTGCAGTCTCGGAGTCTAATTCTGTCCCTTGATTTTGCAGATGAGGAAATTGAGGCCCAAAGAAGTTATGCCACTTGGTTATGGTCCCACCGCTTGACAGAACCAGATCTCGGATCAGAAGCCTGGCTCCGGGCTGCTCCTGGCTCCCTGCTCTCCTAAGGTCAGCAGCCCAGCAGAAGAGGTTTGTGTCCAAGCCCCAAATGCCTTTGATCAGGAGAGTCCTTTGCAACAACAGGGGTGGGGATTTCCAATGTAGTATTCAGATGCCCCTTCTTCTCCTCTCCAATCATTTTATGGAATGTCCAAACTGTGTGCTGGAGGTAGCCCAGGGACAGAGGGCATGACCTCTGCCCTCAGGTCACATGCTGTGGTGAATGTGGCCCCAGACCTGGCCCTGCATGTTGGCTTGCAGCCTGGCCTTCTTGGTGCTTGGTCACACAGCAGTGAGCCCCTCGAAGCCAAATCACCATACTGTGTTTACGTGGGGAAGACAAAAATGTTCAGAAGAGGATCAACTTCCAACCCAAAGCTATGGCCCCCGAGTAGCTTCTGACTCCTCGGAGCCCTGGGGGTGTGGTATTTACCTGTTTGGCTGCAGATTGCGAGGCCGGCAGTTAGAAACCACCAGCTCCTCCTTGAGAGGAAGATGGCGCTTTCTACTTCGTAAAAAGTTGCAGCCTCGGACTGAGCCCCAGTGACGTAGTGGTTGTGCACGGGACTGCGGACCACTGGGATGGAGGTTCAATTCCAGCAGCGGCTCCACAGGAGCAAAGGCAGGGCCTCCTACTCCCACACCAGAGGGCAGTGATCCCCCCCCCCCCAAAAAAAAAGTTATAGCCTCAGAGAGGAGCTGATACCAAGGCCTCAAGTAGAAAGAAATTGTTTTTGAAAAGGATGATGGCAACATATGTACAAATGTGCCTGATACAATGGATGTACGGTTTGTTGTAAGAGCCCTCAATCAAGGGATTCATTTACACCCGAGAGAGAGTTACAGTCTCAGGCACCCACAGGGGCAGCTTTCCCCTGCCTTACAGGATTGCTCTCAGTCAGCTCTGAGTGACCCCAGAGAACGGAGGAGAACTGCCTGTAAGGTTTCCAAGGCTGCGAACCGTTGCAGAAGCAGACAGCCTCATCTTTCTCTTGCAGAGCTGCTAGTGGGTTTGAACCGCCGACCTTGTAGTTAGCAACTCAACCCGCTATGCCACCAGAGCTCCTTAAAAATCACAAGGGTTGATTCAAATTGATCACAGGCCAGATATCAGGTAGCCCAAATCTTCACACTGCCAGGCCTCAAGATTGCGATCTTGCTATGAGCATGGGGAAGTCTGTTGTCCTCAGTGACCTCCATAGCCTCTCCTTTCCCACATGTTCTTACAAGGGACTTGGATGGAGAGGAGACTCTTGTCGCCTCCCTCTGCGCTGGGCTGGGTCGGCAACTGCCTCACCCGTGGACACTGGGTAACTTCTGGCCTCAAAGGGCATAGGTTTTGCCTCAGCTTCCCTTTTAAGGAGCGGCACACCCACTCTGTAGCAAGCCTACCCACTCTGTGAAGCCTAGACTGGACCTGCTGCCCACCCCCACTCCCCTGGCCCTCGCAGAACTGCCCTGAAACCCCAGTCAGCAGCCCAGAAGTACAGGCAAACAGTCCTGCCACTGGGCCTAACTTTCCTGCCTTCCATGTGAGGCCCCAGACTTCGAGTGTGGGTGAGCCCCTTGTGGGACCCTACCCCATTCCTGCCCTGAAGACTCCGCGGACGGGAAAGTGTGTCTACTTGAAGAGCATTTCCTTCGCCCTGAATGGCAGGCTCTGCATCTAGTTCATAGAGGTCCCCGAGTGGCACACGCGGTGAAATGCTTGGTGGCTCACCAAAAGCTCGCCAGTTCCAACCCTCCTCGTGGAGCCTTGGAAGAAAGGCCTGGTGACCTGCTTCCATAAAGATGGCATCCAGGAAACCCCAGGGGGCTACTCTGCACTCTACACATGGCTCCCATGGGCGGGACTCTTGGCAGCCACCTTCATCACACAGTCTGATGTGCTCCGTGAACACATGAGTCAGGTGTGTGTGCCCATGTTGCTCGGCCGTGCCTGGTGGCACGGGCCCAGTGGGCAGTCCGTGAGGGCTCGCTGAGCACATGGCTTCACCTGGAAGAGGGAAGGTGAGAAGTGGTGGTGCTGGGCTGGCTCCAGTCCTGGCCAAGCGTCTGCCTGGGGACGGGGCTCAGGTGGAGCCTTTGGTGAGATGTGACCTTTCAGTGGGCAGAGACTCCACCGCAGACAGGAAGGGACCCCCTGCAGATCAGACAGTGCCTTGGTGTGGTGAGCAAGCCATGAGCTCAGTGCAGAGCCAGCCCCACTCACAGTTTCTCTCGCACGTGCACGCTCACACGCTCCCATTCCTTCACATCTGTATAACCCCTTTTCTCTCTCTCTCTCACATACACAAGCACTCTCTGCCCGTCCTCGCCCTAGTCTCTCTCACTCTTTTACAACTACGAGATCTTCTGCCCCTCCCCCGCAGTCACACACTCTGCTCATCCCTTCACATTCCCATTCTCTCTCAACTCATGCTCTGTGAGCTTGGTCTTGGCGGCTCAGGCTGGGAGGAGGGGGTCTGCGGCAGCCTGGTTTGGGGTGAGAGGCCAAGCTGTCAGTGTCGGTGAGGGTCTCTGTCAGTGTGGACAGCACGTCAAGGGACTGGTGTGGTAGTCGTCCATTAACACGTTACTTTCAAAACCAGCAGTGAAGCTCTGTCTAGGCCGGGCCTGGACCAACACAGCTGTGTCACCTGCCGGGTCTTTGTCCCCAACCCCTGTGTCAGATGTCACAGATGTCACCCCTGTGCTGCCTATCTCCTGCTCAGCCACTGAGGAGCGCTTGGGCCAGAGCCCGTGGTGAAGGCATCCTCAAGCGAGGGTTTCCCCGCCTGCCTACCTCCCCCAACCCCCCACCCCAAGAGACTGAGGGCCTCACGGGCAGACAGATGTTTCTCTTGGGCTCACCACGTGCCAGGAGGCCAGTGCAGGCTGCTTGACTCAGGAGCGATGAGACAAGGGGTGGGTAAGCCTGGCAGGAAAGGAGGGAGCAGCCCCTGGGCCCTACAGCTCGGTAGGCACCTGGCTGACTGGGGCAACCCAGGACACAAGCCCCAGACAATTCAGTTTGGCCCATACGGGCGCCCGGGGTAAATGTGTCTGTACTCGAGAGAGAACTCAATTCCCTCTTCACAGAGCCCCAAATCTGAACCGCCTTAGCGGCCACCCTTCAGAACAGGACAGGGTTCCCTTTTTGGTCCAGGAGGAGACGGTCTGGTCTTGTTCTGAAGAGTACCATCCACTGGATACCCGTCACTCAGGCCGGCCTTGGAGGGAGGGAGGGAGGGAGGGAGGGAGGCGCCTCAGGAGAGAGTTTGGGCCCTCCTGCCCTCCTTCGTTCAGATGAGAGAAAGTCCCCGAGGCTGTGCACGACATGGAGTGAGGACACGCCATTAATTTGCGTCCAGTGCCGCGGGCTCTGCGTTGGAAGTCTGCGGTGAACTAAACCCAATCCAGCAGCAGGGGCACGGGAAAAGGCCTCTCTGGTTTGGGAGAGAACAAAATAATGGAAGGAAGACCAGTATCTTGACTTATCAAAACGAGACATGATAGTCAGTTAAAGACGAAGCCTTGCCTTGCTTCCAGGAGCCGGGCAGCTGTCAACGAGCACATTTCTCAGGCATTCAGCCTTGGTCTTCCTCCTTCCCGAGTGTCTGCAGTCTCTCAACAGGCAGGGGGTGGGGTGGGAGTAGTCCCCTGAGGTGCCTCCTTGCTCAGCTATGGGCCACCTATGGAGGAAGCAGACCCCTGCCTTAGAGGCGCTACTGCATGCAGCACAGAAACCAGGCCTCCCTGGACACAGCAGGTTCTGCAGACACAGAAAGGTTTGGGGTGGGGCTGGGCAGGCCACCCACAGAGGAGGATTTTCCTCTGGGATGACTGAAGACAGACTGTGAAAAACCCAATCTTCAAGAACCATCCTGGTTCTGTTGCCCTGCCTCAGCCCACTGGATCTCTGCTGGGGAATCCAGCCCCTGGGCACTGCAGGGTGAGGGTCAGCTTCCTGCAGGCCCTGCCCAGTCTGTCCTTTGAAAGCCACCTCCCACCCCCAGCCAGGGGCTGCTAGGCCCTGCCCACAGGGTGGGAATTGTCCCTAGCTAAGACCCTGCCAACTAAATCTCAAGTTCTGGGATATTCCCTTCTTCTCCCAGCAGGGCTTCTGAAGACATCTAAGAATGGGGGTTGGTTTTCTCATTCATCCATGCACATGGTGTGGTTTATTACAACCTGGAACTTCAAACCTCGTGGAACAAATTTGTCCCTGGCATTCAAACTTGCTCATTTAAAAATTCCATATACGGTATAATGTTTACATCGAACAAGACTTTCAGGAGATGAGCTATTAAAAACCGACTCCTGTGTCCCCTTTAATAGGCTGATTTTGAAATCTTATTTAATGCCTGGAAGGCATTTAGTATGCAGGTAGAACCTGGTGCTTGGAAAAGAAGCACAGAGAGAAATGTATGCTTTTTATAAACTCATTTCCTAAACTGGTTAGCAGTCCACTGAATTCAGTTAATATTTACCAAGCACTATGATTGTCCTGGAATACCCTGGAAACGCAGTGCAATGGGTTTTCTAAACAGCCTCTAAAATAAGGTGTTGAATGGATGTTTAATTCGGAGCCCCTTTTGAAACCTTTGCTGGTTTTCATGGGAGTGGAGTTATCTACGTGAACAAAATCTGAATATTCTAGAAAGTAGAAAGCTCTCTGTCAGTTTGCACAGCCCTTCTTGTGAGGTCTTCCCTGCTGCCCAGTGATATGTCAGTGCTGTCCCCACCAGGTACAACCTCTTGTGCCACACACATCTAACTACCATGCCATGACCCCTGCTCTGGGAGGGGAGGCATCTGGATCTTTTCCCCTTCTTGCATGGTTCCCGGCCCTCCATCCCCTAAAAATCCAGCTCACTGCCATTGAGTCCAGTCTAACTCACAGGCCCCAGAGGATAGGGCTGAACTGGCCCCTGTGAGGTTCCTAGAAGGCAGCTCTTTACCGGCGTAGAAAACCCCACTTTGTCCTGAGGAAGGGGCTGGTGGTTTCGAAATGCTGTCCCTGCGGTTGGGTTGGCCCAGTGCATAACCAACCACAAGGGCTCCTTCTCCCTCCATAGACACTTGAATTGATGGACACAGACCACTGCTCCAATGACCTTGTGGACTCCTGGGCGTTGATGGTGATCTGCAGTGGCTTCTCTGAGGGAATTGTCTGAATTCGCCAAGCATTCAGTGAGGCAACCAAGTAAAGTCTTTCTCTCCACACACCCCACCCGCCCCCGCTTACTAATTTACGGTTCTCACTTATTATTGACTGTCTGACTGTCCCTTCTTAGGAGATAGCTAGGAATAGGTGATCTTTTTTATACCCTAATGTGCCCATTCTTCCTTTATCCTGAGTCCTTCACATTTCTCTCTCATGTAAGTGAGCAAACGTCTTATGAGGGAAGACATGTTTAAATGGCCCTTCAGCTCCAAGAAGGGGGATTATTGAGAAGAACGGAGTCCATGTGAGAATGAGTAACACCCAGCCACTTGCTCCAACAGACAGACAGACAGACAGAAGTTGTCCATCACCAGTACCAAACTGAAAGCAGAGCTGATGGTCAGGTATCTTTACCAGGCATGCCTGAGGTTATGGTCAACCCTCTGGGGCTCAGCCCGCAGCTGTGTTCTGGGTGACCCTGGGCCCTGTGAAGACCTCAAGCCTGGAAGGAGGTGGGTGCTGCCCTAACAAATACACGGGGATGTCCGGTCCTAGACCCTGTCTCCGCAGCCCTCGTGGCTCACAGAATCTCCTGTACTCCTTTACAGCATGGCTCTAGCCTACGTGCAGAGATTTATAGGAATGTTATTCCAATAGGAAAGCTTATTAATATAGCCATTTTATTTGTATAAAATGTGTTGACAGCAGAATACTTTATGTTCAAAATATTGATTAATTTTTTGGGAGACCTGGGAGATTTGGTGTTGCATAACAAATCTCTATTTAAATTCACCGAGTAAACTGCAGTGAATCATGACTATATTAAGCAAAAGCCACCATTGCAGAATCGTTGATCTGAAAGGCCGATTAGATGAAAATTTCTGGGTGGCCTGGAAAAGACTTCACACTTGGCACAACTCTGCTGAAAAAACAGGGCCAGTTAGACGCCAAGGAGGGCTGTATGTACTGGGGGGTCTAGTGGTTTTTAACACCATGGGGACTCTCTTTGGTTTTATTGTTTGTTTGCTTTAAGATAGTATAATGCAGGGTTGACAGTTCAAATCCAGCAGTAGCTCTCAAGGAGCAGGACTGGGCTTTCTACTCCCACCAGGGCAGTGATGCCACAAAGAAAACAAAAAGAATAATGGCAGAAGTATTTATTGATAAAGAAAACAGAGGAGAGAGGAAACACAGTGTTTTGGGTTTTTTTTTTTTGGGAGGGGGGGCAACACTGCCCTCTGGTGGGAGTAGAAGGCCCAGCCTTGCTCCTGGAAAGCTGCTGCTGGATTTGAACCA
Source organism: Nesogale talazaci (assembly GCA_004026705.1). Lineage (NCBI taxonomy): Eukaryota > Metazoa > Chordata > Mammalia > Afrosoricida > Tenrecidae > Nesogale > Nesogale talazaci. Next base: position 15,877 of record PVJH01039204.1, read on the forward strand.
CTAACCCAGCGGGCTGCAGTCCCGCACTCAACCACTTATGCCACCAGGGCTCAGCCCCACAGTTTTTTTAAAAACATTTTTATTGGCACCTAATCCACACATCGATACAATTCAATAGTTCAGTCCTTCAATTATAACAAGAAGAATTGTACAATCAACTTTAGAACATCACCCGCCATGGTTAAATCACCTGTAAAGTGAGTTGTGTAATCACAGTTCTAGTGCTTGTGTCCCTCCTTTGCCTTCATTGTTTACACCTGGAATCCCTCCACCCTCCCCATCTCCCACCGCACCCCTCCATCCTCTATAACTCCTTGCATCAGGTATTACCTCTCTGCATCCACTCCCGTGCTTCACAAACTAGGATACAATAATGTAAAGATGAAACACAGACAATAAGAAAGCAGAGACCACCCCCTATATTTAAACAGCCAGGGGAGGCATTGTTGTCATGGGACACGCCAGAGATGCTTGCCCCGAGAACAAGTTCAGGTTGGGTCAACGGGGAGGACAGCTGACCAGGTACTGAGTCCATCCGGCACAGTCAGGCTGACGGCGCACGCTGTCTGAGAGGGAGGCTGTGTGAGACCTCTGCTGTGGCGAGTGGGGGTCTGACAGCGGCTTCATCTAACTACTTCCTCTGCAGGTGGGTTTGGACTCCTGTCGTCCTCCATAGCCTTCTACCAACTGGGTGTTCATAATTTTACCTCTGATACTTTCCCCTTCCTC
>PVJH01039205.1:0-16577 GCA_004026705.1 Nesogale talazaci
TAGGCTGGGTTCTTATTGGCCACTAAGCTGTACTCAGCCAGGGGCAGAGGTGGCCAGGTGTCCTCCCTGCTAGACTGAGCTCTTCCCCGATGCCAAGCCCGGGCTGGGTCTGGGTGGGAAATGCCTCTGATTCACTCCTGCTCTGCTGGGAAGCTGCCTTACTCATTGGCACTTTCACGCCACGAGCATGTTCCACCGGCTCCACTGAGCAGGTGTGCTGGGTGCTACCTGGCTGTCCTAGGGCCTGGGCTTGCAGGATGGAGGGGCTGGAAGATGGTGGGGCACACAGTTAAGAGCCAATGGGCTTGCCGAACTTGCTTGTCCTCTTAATGTCCTGGGTCTCAGTCCTTGCTTACCTTTGAATGGTGAATATAGCTCTCATGGGTTCCGGAATGGCTGAATTCCAGATATGCCAGAGCAGGCAGTGCAAAACCTTCTAGTCCAGGTTCAGTCCTCCCACCCGGAGTCTGCCACAGCCTGCTCTGCTGGCTTTGAGGTATTCCTGAGATGGAGAAGGGTCAAATCCCGAGAGGCACTGCCCCGATGTGACCCAGAGAGCCCGCTTCAGCTAGCATTTCAATGCCTGATTTCTTCCCAGAACCTCTGTGCCTGCCTCGACTTTCCTGGTCCCCAACCCTGGGCATGAGTCCTGGAACAAGCCTTTGGGACTCACTGTGGGTCACTGGTGGTGAGTCTTCCTTCTTCAGTCCACACAGACATGCCCAACCCAATGACGCCTGTCCACCTCATCTGCCCATTCATTCGTGCATCGATACATTCCCTCGGCTATGGCTCAGATTGATATTGTAAGCCAGGCATTGTGCTAGGCTCGGAGGACTCAAAAAAAAAATGGATTGGTCATAGTTTCTACCTTCGCCGAACCCACATTGGAGAAGGCTAGCCTAAATAGGGTAAAGCAAGGAAACAACCGCAACGACAAAGCACTTTAAGACGCATGCTGAGAAGGCCCAGGATAATATGAAGCGGAGCTCAGGTGCAGACTCAGAGCGGCTGGCTCACAGAAGCCGGCTGTTAAATGTCTCAGGCACTTTTGAGCCCAGTGTTAAATGGCGTCATTCTTAAAAATGACATTACATAGATTTACAAAGAAAGACATTTTAACGTTTATGTACTTGTTTGGGAAAAAAAAATCAAAACACACCAGCTCTGTGCTGTTTTCTGATTATATCAGGGGACTTCAAACAGTTTGTGGAAAAGTGGAATTAAAAGATACTGGAATTTTCCTATGACCTTCACAAGGCTCCCTTTTAAGTTCTGTTATTATAACTATGCTTCTGAGTTTACTTACTCCTGTTTTCTCTGTATGTGAAAACTACAGGTGGCCCCCTCCGCAGGGGACAGACAACAGAGAAGTGGCTGGAGGGAGACATCAGACAGTGTGAGACATGACAAAATAATAACAGTTTATAAGTTGTTGAGGGTTCGTGAGGGAGGGGTGTGGGGAGTGAGGAGGAAAGCTAGGAGTTGATACCAAGGGTTCAAGTGCAATGAAAATGTTTTGAGAATGATGATGGCAACAAATGTACAAATGTGCTTGCTACTATGGATGCATATATGGAGTGTGATGGGTTGTATGAGTCCCCAATAAAATGATTTAAAACAACAACAACAACAACAACAACAAACCCTACTGTGCCATGGTGTGCTACTACACTTCCCTTCCCAAGCTCATGTCCAGTGACCCTATTTTGTTAGCCTGAAATTGATCATGGTGGGAGTGGTTACAACAGGTTCATTGGCAAACACTACACATAGATGCTCTGGCTTCCTTTGAGAGGTGGTTAGTAACCATTTACCAGCACACTGGTGGTTCTAACATACAAGCCTCTCTGCAGGAGACAGTAGAGAACTGTATGCTCACGTAAAGATTTAGAAAGCTTCACAAGTCCCATGAGAAGGCATGGATGTGATGGTGACTAGGTAGAGAGATGAACAGGGGGATTTGAATTCTGAGGAATTTGTTGGAGATCTCGCTAAGGAGGGGAGAGCTTCCATGAGGCTTGGTTTGGGCCGAGATTGCCACCTGGCTTGATGATTTGAGGAGCTCTCCGTAGGTAACTCCCATCCTTGAACCTGAGAGTCCACAGGTGGTATCCAGGCTGATCCTCCACACTGACCTCATGCCTGAATTGCTCTGGCTTTTGTGGATCCTCATTACAGCTGGTCTTACCCTGTTGGGCCCCAAACCCGGAACCAAACTCATTGCCATTGAGTCAATGCTGACTTATAGTGATCCCCCCACCCCAACCCTGCCCCTGTGGATTTCTGAGACTGTAATTGTTTATGGGAGTATAAAGTCTAGTCTTTCTCCCTTGGAGCTTCTGGTGGGTTCAGACTGCTCTCCATGCAGCTCTCAACCCACCGTGTCACCACTACCACCCCCTCCCCCCCAGGACCCAGCTGGGGTCCAATAGGACACGGAGCATTGCCTCTTCCTCAGTTCATGGACTGGCGTGTCATCCCACCCACATGGCAGGATAGACTCCTATTCATAAGGAGGGGTTGGGGCAGAGTCTTTACAGAGGGTAGCGAGTTGTTGGTGCCTTGTGTGGTCACAGAAAAATCTCCACACACTCTTGTTGGAAACCTTTCTCCAAAAGGTCTCTTCCTTCTTCTTATACTTTCCCATACAGGCTGCTCTTCAGGACACAGATTTGGCCATGATAGCCAACCCCTACTCCTCCCATACCCATTTCTCTGGCTCCATGCCTGGGAAATCTGCCCATTCCCCTTCCCTCTTCCTGGGCTTTTCCCCCACCATTAGCCCCTCCTGCTCTCTTCTGAAGCTCTCCAGAACATTCTGACTCATCGTCTTTCTCAGGTGGAGTCTGTTTCTGTTCTCATGTCTGCCCTGTTCCCTGACAGGCTGGTGCTCACAGCTGTCACCTCTGACCCAGTGCTCAGGAATGCCTGGATGTCTATATGTCTGCTTCTGTCTTGGAAACAAGAAGCTCTGTGTGTGTGCCTTTCTGTGTGCCCGTGTGCATGTATGTGCATGCAAGTGTATGTGCCTGCAATATCATATATGTTCATGCATACCTCTCTCAGGGCACTTTGGGACTGTTCTCCAATTCTTCCCCTACCTTCTGCATCACACCTTCCTCTCAGGAGCAGGCAAGTGTCCTCCATGGTCTTTGGAGAGGTGACCAGTGAGGGATAGTTGCAGAGAGACCATCCTGATTCCCACCAGATGACTGTGCTAATGAAGGTGTTGAAGATCCATCTGAATCATGGAGGCTTTACATGGATCTCTGGGCCAAAGCTAGGATCCTCATTTGATGTTTAGGATACTTTGGGTTATGAGTCATTTCCAAAAGCATCCACCAAGCAAATAGCCAACCTGAACTTGGATCACAATTCTTGACCCGGGCTATTTGCTAATCTTTGTTCTTGTCTTCTCCTCAGGTCCTTTCTTCCTCAGGGACCCCCACTCGCCCACTAGATTTATACTGAGTCATATGGGGGAAACAACTCACTATTGAGCATTGGAAATATGGTGAGTTTGAATTGAGGTGTACTGGGAGTGTCCAATACATATCAATATCTGAAGCCTTGAAGGCCATGCTTTTTTAATATTGATCGGTTGTCTGTTGAAATTATATTTAGATTCCCTGTGTTAAAATGTTAAGGGTAATTTGACCCCTGTTAATTTTTGACCATTTTTTGCCTCTCCCTTTTTAAAATGTGACTGCTAGAAAATTCAGATTTATACATGCCCTTCACATTTGTGTCTCACCTTACATTTCTATTGAGCTCACTGATTCTTGTTGGCTTTCATGAGTCAAGTTTTATTGAAGTACAGTCCTCTTCTTGAATGTATGAACTATCTATGACTACTGTGAAGGCACCCTGATGAAGCAGTTGGGTAAGTGCTTAGTTGCTGTGATTCAAATCTTCTATCCAGCTCTGTAGGAGAGATGCGGCCATCCGCGTCTATCAAGATTTAAAGCCTTGGAACTCCTACAGGGCAGTTCTATTCTGTTCTGTAAGTTTGTTGTGAGTTGAAATCAACTCAATGACGGTGGATTTCGTCTTTCCTGAAAGGATTGCTTTGGAATCCCTAGGGGGTGTAAGTGGTGAAGGATGGGGCTACTTATCTAAAGGCTGCCGGTTCAAGTTCACGAAAGGTGTTGGCAAGCAACATCTGAGGAGTTTGTCATAGAAATCGCCATGAAGCTCAGTTCCTCTTCAGAACACGTGGGGTCCCAGTGAGTTGGAATCAACTGGACTTCAGTTGGTTCTAACTCCCTTTGCTCTACAATGGCCAAGTTGAGTAGTTGCCACAGAGATGAGATGAGGTGGTTTGCCAGCTATTGAAAACCTAGTTACTACTTGGCCTCATAAAGAACGTTTGCTGACCCCTGTCTTTAACTGTACATTCCTGCCAGTGGGACATGATGACTTGACTCAGTTCACACGTACATTAGTTGAGTGAATGGAGAGAGGACAGATAATTTTGGAGGATATGTTTGCTGTCCCTTCCAGCAGAAGACATGCTAAGAGGACAGGAACTGCACGGGGGTGTCCAGGTGATGGGAGATGTTTGCTGTGGTTCTTTTCTCAAGATGGTTCCATTATCTCCACCCCCTGCTGCTTTTTATCGGAGCCTCTAGTCTGCTGGCATCAAGCAAAACAAAACTCAAGCCCAAACCTCGTGCTTTACCGACAAGAGCTGCTCCACAAAGTCTTCTTGACCTTTAAGAAGCCGATCTTTTCCATGGCAACAATCATTAGGTCATCAGCTGGCTGCAAACCATGGGTGCCATCAAAGGACCAGTTCTGCCTGCACGATCCCCATCCAATTGCTGATCACCTCTCAATGCTCCATGGCCTGCCCATTGTCTTCATAATGAAGTCAAATTTCTCCAAAGGGTCTGCAAACCCCTCTTCACCTTCCCCTAAGCTCCCCCTCACCTCCACCTAGTTCAGCTGCTTCCTCTGGGGGGAAGCTGTCTGGGGTTGTTCCTGGCCCCAGCCCACTCCTTCTGATCTGCATGCCTTTCTTCATACTCTTTCTCTGCCTGGAAACCTCTCCCTGATGTCTGCCAATCAGATAGCCACCCTTGGAGGCTCAGCTCTAACATTTCTTCCTTGAGACAAATCATGGCTTTCAGTTGGCTTTGAGCTATCTTCTGTGTTTTTCTTTTACTTTAAGATGAACCCTAGAAGATCCTTATAACACTGTGCTCCTTTCTTGATAACAACTTGAATAATTTAAAGACTCCCCCCCCCCACTTTTGTCTAACGTTAGACTTCATGCTAAGCTTTTCACATGCACCACCTTTGAAAAATTCTTATGATTCTATGAAGCAGGGTCCATTGTATTCCCATGTTGCAGATGAGGGGCCTGAGGTATAGAGCAGTGTCATAGCACTAGAAAGAGAAGATACCCACAACTCCAATCCACTCTGATAGAACTCCAGAGTCCAAAGTCTGCATAAAACAGGTGCTGCTAACTCAAACTTTGATACTTCTTTACCTTACTAGATCTAAAGTCCCTGGGGGTACTCCTGTAAAAACCCCATGCCATGTCCCAGAGTCAGTCCTACCTAGTCCCAGCCTCATCCCTGCTCCAAGGCCCTCGAGGGTGGTCAGTCAGGAAGCAAACCAAGACACAGGGGGGTTAGAATCACTCTCAGGTGATGCTGTTTCTGCCCAGGCCTTCATTTCTCTATTGTTGAGGCCAGGGATCATGCCTGGTCTTGGGCATGCAGAATCCAGTTCAGGTCACAGAATTAAGCTTAAAAAACTTATTTTAGGTCTTGATGTGAAACAACATTCTCAGGGAAGCCCTTTGTGATGTTTCAGATGGCACAAGATCCCGGATACATGTTCCCAAGGCATCCAGGTCTCCTGTCATGACTCTTGCTTTATTTTTTGGGAAATGACTCTTATTTCCCTACTCAACTGTAGACATCAGGAAGGCAGGGACCTTGCTCATTGTTATATTTCCATCCCTTTCATGAGTGCCTGGTCCATACTAGATACTCAGTGACTGTTTGGATGGATGGATGGATTGAGCCTGGATCCAGCTTCATCGGTCTCCAAACCCACAGTGAAAGCAGGACAGGGTGAAAATACCTGCTTAGCAGAGGATTCAGATTGAAGACACTGTTATGTGTGAAGAGATGCCAGGAGATTGGCAGTCACCACGGCAGTGAAGTGACCCATGAGCAGAATGCAGGGCTGAGCACATTACTCTAGCATGACCCTGGGAGGCACAATCTGTGTCCTATAGGCCATGGAAAGAGAGGGGTGGGCAGGTTTCCCATTTGGGAACAAGCCTGTGGCAGAGGCATTGAGCCAACTAGACTGCTGATGTACATTTCACCCTGACCATGCCTAGAGAGAGTGCAGGAAGACAGGTTTGCTTGCTTGTTTATTTATTTCAAAAAACATTTCATTGGGGGCTCATACAACTCATCATAATCCATTCATCCATTGGGTCAAGCACATTTGTACATTTTTTGCCATCATCATGTTCAAAACATTTTGTTTCAACTTGAGCCGTTGGTATCAGCTCCTCCTTTTCCCCTCCTCCCTCCCTCCCTTTAATGAATCTTCGATAATTTATAAATTTTTATTTTTTTCATGTCTTACATTGTGCAATGTCTCCCTTCACCCACTTTTCTGTTGTTTGTCTCCCCTGGGAGGGGGTTATATGCAGATCATTGTCATCGGTTCCCCTTTTGTCCCCCACCTTCCCTTTCCCATCCTGGTATCACTAATTTCATTATTGGTTCTGAGAGGTTCATCTGTTCTGAATTCCCTGTGTTTCCAGCTCTTATCTGTACCAGTGTACATTCTCTTGTCTAGCTGGATTTATAGGGTAAAATTGGGATCATGATAGTGTGGGGAAGGAAGCATTAAAGAACTAGAGGAAAGTTGTATGTTCATCACTACTATACTGCACCTTGACTGGCTCATCTTCTCCTCATGATTCTTCTGTAAGGAATGTCCAGTTGCTCACAGATAGGATTTGGGTCTACACTCTATACTCCCCCTCATTCACAATATGATTTTTTGTTCTTTGATGCCTGATACTTCATCCCATTGACACCTCATGCTTACACAGGCTGGTGTACTTCTTTGATGTGGGCTTTGTTGCTTCTTAGAGAGATGACTGCTTGTTTAACTTTAAGTCTTTAAGACCCCAGATGCTATATCTTTTGATAGCTGGGCATCATCAGCTTTCTTCACCACATTTACTTATGCACCTGCTTTGTCTTCAGCTATCATGTCAGGAAGGTGAACATCATGGAATGCCAGTTTATAGAACAAAGTGTTCTTGCATTGACGGAATACTTGAGTGGAGAGCCAATGTCTGTCTGCTACCTTAATACTAAACCTACAAGATTGATAAGTCATACGCACGGCAGCCTCAGCGGGGAGTGATGAGGTGTGTTTGAGAAGCACAGCCAAAGGGCTTCCCACATCTCAAACTCCTGCTGCCTCTATGGGTGTGGCTTGAGAATTTCAAAAAAATTTTTTTTTTGTTCTGAGAGGCGTGCAGCTGTTTGGCTTTTTATGTGTGTCTTGCAACATCTTTTAAATATCTGAGGGCTGGACTGATAGGTGGGAGGGTTATCCTATCTTAGGAGACTCCAAGCATCAGAGCTTATATCTGCCCCTGGGTCCAGAGTGAACACTTAGTCTGGGAAAACTGGGGCAGTTGGTTGCGCTGACTGCATTCTAGGTCTCAAGTGAGAAGCTTCAGCTTATCTCTCCTGGAGTCGGGCCATCTCTTTATCATTTCAGCACAAGGGAGCATGTTTCATGTGGAGCTGAGAGTTGGCCTGGGTTGGGGACACTGGGTCATTTGCTCAGGCCAGGGAATCTGGTGTCACTTCTCTTAGACTCAGTGTCAAAGACCCCAGGAGGCTTCATGAAGGCTAAAGGTGGGGTCCTCATTGAGCTTTCATGGTGATCAGATAGGGCTTGCCTGGGTTTGGGGAGACCTGTCCATCCAGGATATACTAGACCACATTGCCCAAGAGAAATCCCACTTACCAATTCTCTTCTTATCTGGCTATTTGAATTGATGGCGGTAGTAAGAACACAGTTATCTGACTGCTTTGCACATGAACACAAGCTTGTCGGTATGGTGGCAGCAGCCGCTGAGGTGGCCTGTGAGAGGAAAGCTGCCTGTGTTGCCGAGATTGTGGTACATAATAGTGTAGTCATCCTCCGTTTTATGATAGGACCTGGTCGTCCACCATTTTTACATACTGCTGATTTTTGCTTGACTACCTGGTCCTTGGAATCTAATGTTGATAAAGGAGGAGCAGGGGAATATTGCAAGCCACAGGTACAATGGGAAACTTTCTAGTAGTTATGTTAATGAAAGACAAAAGAAACCGATCCCAAAACTTTCCATAATGTTTCCTATATAACCTGCTACATTAACATGGTATTTTCACGGGTAATCGAGATCAAAATTCTTCATGAGGTAATTTGCATTTTCGATATTCCATTACAGGTAAAGTTCAGAATCCAGTGCTTCGCTTGGATTTGCAACATGGATCTAGCTGTGCCGGTCACATTTCCAATGCTTAGGAAGCACGTGTGGCTGGCGGCTACTGTCTTGGATAGGGAAAGCAGGACTCTTTTGCTGAGGGTGTCGCAGGAAGGAGGATTCTGATCCCCTTTGTCCTAACAAGGTGTTTGCCCATTGCCACTGAGTTGATTCTGGGTCTCAGTGATGCTGTAGGAGAGAGTAGAACAACCTCCTAGGGGTTCCTATTGTACACTTTAGAGAAGCTGTCAGTCAAGTACTTCATCGCATCACCAGGGCTCCATTGTGAAGGGACGCTTGAGTTGTTTGTGAGTGAACGTTCATTTGTGAGTGTCAAAGGCATTGTCTGATGATGAGAGATGTCTGGTGTTGATGCTGGAGGGCTCTAGGGGTGTTGAGAAGACCATAGCCCATCTTTGGAGGGTAGCCAGATCACTAGGAGAAATAGCTCCAGGAGGTGGTCAGGGAAGGCCTCTGTCTTACTCACAGAGAAGTTTTTGCCAAGTAGTCTTTGCCATCCTTATTCCTAATAGGGCAAGTGGTAACTTAAAGTTAATTGTATTTTAAATTACGATTATGGCAGATAGGAGGGGCTTCCTCAATACTTTTTGGCACCCCAGGTTAAGCATTTCCACCGAATCTTAAAGAAACAAGACAAAATAAAAGACTTCAGCTGAGTTCCTGGAATGTCCAGAGTCAAAAGACTGGGAAAATGCAGACTGTGCATGGAACCACCAGAGTGCTGGGGTGGTGGGGAGAACAGGCCCATCACTTTGGATTGGCTTACAGACAAATATACATGTACCCTACGTTCCAATAATTCCATTTCTTGGCATTTATCTGAAATAAATGAAAACATATACCCACAAAAAGTCTCTTGTAGAAACACTCATAGCTGCTTAAATCACAATAGCCTAAAACTGGAAACAGCCCAAAATACTCATCAACAGGAGGAAGAATAAAAGCGATAGTCTATTTATACAACAGAATAGAACCCAGCAACAAAAATAAACAAATGACTGATACACACACTGACATGAGTGAATCCCAGAAATACCACACAGAACAAAAGGAGGCAGGCCTGAAGGCGATGCTCATCTGTTGGCTTCCATGTTGATGTGGAGTTCTAGAAAACAGGCAGAATGCACTTACAGGGGATGAAAGCAGAACAACTGCTGCTTCTCAGGAAGGGGAACTTTCCAGGGCAGTAGCTTTGTTCTTTGTCCTGCTAGGGTGTGGAAATCAGTGGAAACTGAACAGACAATCTGTGCATTTGTACACGAATTATCCAAAAATAAAAGGAGAGGGGCCAGGTAAGGAGCTACATTTTTGGGAGACTCTTAAAGTCTCATAAACATCTAGTCATGCAGGTTGACAACAGGTTCCTGGACTACAGACCAAGGATCCTCTTTCAAGTTAAGGTGATGCGTGTCCACTCACGTCCACCCCGGGTGATCCTGGAGCATGGGGATGAGGTCTTATTCATCATGGCATTCCCATTGCTCAGTGGGGAGAGGGGCCCATAGCGGGTGTCAAAGAAATACTTTTTGAATAGATAAATAATCCGATGACTCTTGATGGGAACGCTTGGCAGGAATAAGAGGTTCTTGTGCTCAGAGGTGCATGATCATGGGTTCTACCTCTGAAAGACAAGGTGGGGTCACTGTGTGGCGCAGTGGGTTAAGTGTTGGGGTGCTAGCAGCGTTAGCAGTTTGACTCCAGCAGGGACTCCTTGGGAGGAAGATGAGGCTGAGTTCCCATAAAGACTGATAATCTTGCAAACAGAAAGGGCCAGTTCTACTCTACTCAGCAGCATCTCTTGGAGTGGGACTTGATGTGACAGCAGGAGGTTTTTGGTGGTTTTCTGTGTGATGTCTGCTAGATGTGATTGATTCTAGGTTCTGCTGCTGCACACACCGCAGGCCCTTGTGCTGACACACTCAGCCTCTTTTTCTGACTCAGAACCCCACATGTTTGTAAGTTAATGCCTTCATATTGCCCAGGCCACCGAGAGGTGCCCTGGACATGCAACAGTTAAGCAACGTGGCTGCGAACTGAAAAGGTTAGAGGTTAAAACCCACCATCCGCTCCATGGGATGAGGTAGTTGGTTGATGGGAAGATGCCAGTCTAGGAAGGCCTATGGGAAAGTTCTCCTTGGTCCCACGGAGTCCCTGTGAGCCTGGATTTTTCATAACAAGTCCATGAAGTATATGAGGAAAGTGAATCTTAGAGAGGCTGCGAAGGTTCTGGGCCTATGAGTGGCCAAGGAAGACTTGACCTCAGGTGACTCGATGTTATATGGAGACCCAATTGCCAACAAGTCACTTCCTATTCACGGAGATATCATGCATGTCAGAGAACTATGCTTCTCGGGGGTTCTGATGAGAGGCCTCTGGACAGAATAGAACTTGCATCCTCTCAGTTAGCCGCCAAGCATGTTACCCTGTGCTCGACTTGGGAACTTCTATACACAGAGTTGCTCCCACGTAGAGCAAAAGCTTTTCCTCTGTGTGAGTTATTTATTTTTGGTCTCTAATCCAGGGACCACTAGGATCAAGTCTCCTCTCTTCTTCCAAGAAGGAGCACCTCCAGACACGGGCATGTGGCAGCGGTTTAGGACAACCTGCTGTAGCACTTGAAGGAGCGTCCCTCTTCTCATAAATTGTTCTATAAGACACATGCGTTAGAACTCTAAGAGGCATCTCTTTTCACATAACCAATTATAGAACTAATTACAAACTGTTTTTATCTGTTCATTAAGGTAGATATAATTACGGCAGCATTTTGTTAAGCTAGTTTGAAAGCATGCATTAAAGTAATAATTATGACTTTTATTTCTTTGAAACTCTATCTAATTTGTCTTGGCTCCGTCTCAGGCCAGGTTCTCTCTTACCATCCATCAGCTCGGCCCCAGCCCCTCCAATCTGACATCCCTGCCGTCTCACAAGTTCATCCCCACTCATCCTTCAATTATCTTCTGAATGGACACTCCTCCTGAGCAACCTCCTGGAGCCCTGAGGCTGGGTGAGCCACAGCCCCTCTCCTGCATCCTCCATGGTACCCACACCTTCCCTTTCTGCTCTCACATATATTATATCACACTGTATTCACCTCTATATGCTATATCACTTGACACCTGTGTTTCACACTGCCCTGTATATAATTTTACCTGTATTTCCCCTTGGACTGTATGTACTACACATGTATTTTCCACTGCACAGCTTATAATATTACCCCTGTCGTTTTCACTGCACGGTATATAACATTACACTGTATTTTCTTTTATACTATCTATAACGTGACTGTCAGCTTTCCTAATTCGCTACTCTCACGTGTGATGACTCCCCAACCATAAAATCATTTTCATTGCTACTTCATCATTGTGACTTTGTGACTGTTATGAATTGGACGGGCCCTGTGAAAAGGCCATTTGACCCAGAGATTGAGAACTGCTAGTATATAACATTACACCCTCATTTTTTTACTGTACTGCATATAATAGTACACCTGCCTTTTACCTCACATTGCATATAGTATTACACGTATATTTCCCACTGTACTTTATAACATAACACCTGTATTTCCCACTGCACTGTAAGCCCAACGAAGCTTGGGACCCTCACCTGGGCCATTGACCCCCAAATCCCAAGATGCAACAAATATCCGTGGAGGGACCAATGTGGACTGGCGACTCTCTCAATGCTGATTCGTGCAGTCAGTTCAGATGGGAAGAATCCCAGGTGTCTCCACGGTTAAGCACCTGATTGCCTGCCAAAAGGTCAGCATTTCAAACCCAACAGCTACCGCCCAGGAGAAAGACGTGGTCTGTGGGACAGTCCAGTTCCTTCCACAGGGACACTAGGAGCTGGAATTGACTCAGTGGCAGCGGATCCGCGCCGGGTGGAGCCCTGGTTTGGACCTCCTGGCTGTCCTGCGGGAGAAAGCTGTGGCAGGGTGGTTCTGTAAAGCTTACAGCCTGGCCAGCCCTTGGGACATGTCCTCTCTGTGCAGAGCGCTGCTCTGAGTTGGAATGGACTCAGCGACAGCGGTTGGCCACCAAGTGTTGGCTTCTACATGTATGTCACTCAGTCATGATTGTGGCCCATCCTTACCATCCACCAGCTGTGGGAATGTGTTCAGGTACCCGGGCAACTCTAAGCCTGCGTGTGCAATCTCATGCATAGAGTATCAGCCACCTCTTATCACAGCTCCTCTTGTCATAATGGAGCCCTTTGGCCCTTGATGGCAGGTTCTGCTTCTGAGCCTGTCTCGAAAGGAGAAAGGGCATTGCCTATTGCTATGGGGAGAGATGCATGGTCTTGTGGGGGCATCTAACCCCTGGGGTGCCCTGAAGAGCATCTATGCACCCATTCGGTGACTGGAGCCCTGTGTTGGCCTCCTTAGCCTGGCTGCTCCAAGGCTTGGTCCTCCTTCCCTCCTTGCTTGCCCCAGCCTCTAACCCCTGCCATGAGCTGAAGCTCACATAGATGCTGGAGGTTAAGCGGAGCCTCTTTCCACCCCGGTCTGCCCGTCTGCTGGACTCTCCAATGGAAGTACCCTCTTTTCAGGCCCTCCAGGAGAAACTCCTCCAGCTGGAATTTCAGACTCTTGCCCAGATACACAAAGCCGTGGGCCAGGCTGCTGGACACAGCCCTCTGGAGTGACCCTGAGGTGACCATTGCACAACAGGCTGTGAGATTCATAAGTGGACTGTGAGGCCTTTGACCATGGTATCTTGCCTTTGGGGGACAGATTGAAGTTGGGGGGGATGTGCTCTTATGCCACAGGGCGCTCAGCCTGCCTCAGCGCCTCCCTTCCCACCCGGAGCATGCCTTGCACCAGAACTTTGCCCTGAACTTTGTCCCTTCCCAGTAATCATGCTCTGCTCCACCTTCCACCCAGACCAATGAGAGGCCGGAAGAGGAGAGGCTGATGGGGGTGTGGGGAGTGGAAATGCCTTTGTGCCCAAAGGCCAGATTGCAACAATCCCACAGTCCTTTGGGGCACCAGCTCCCTGCAGTCTCTGGAGAGGGCAGGTGGGGGACCCTAGATTCTCTGAGGGTTTGGGCATGTCTGGAGGGCACCCACATCTTTCTACCTGCACCTGGCTTGTTCCACACCTGTGGTCATGTCTTTCCTACTAGTATCTCAGCCCTGCTGGTCTCTCACCAATGTACCCTGAGGGTGTTGGTCAAGACCTGTGGGGTTCACAGATCTGCCTGTGGACACACACATACACACACACACACAAACCATGTGACCTTGTGCACACTACTGCATCTCTGAATCTCTGTCTTGACCTGGTGCATATTGCTGCCTCTCTGCCTCTCTGCCTCCTCATCCATAACATGGACTTAAGAATCACTTCTTCTGGTGAGAACATGAAATGAGACCATTCACCCCATTGCACACCTTTTCTGAGGACCTACTCAGTCACATTCTGGAACACTGGTGATGCGGTGCACTAACCTTTGGACTGCTCATCCCAAGGCCAGTGGTTCAAACCCACCCACTGCACCTCCAGAGGAAGATGAAGCTACCTGCTCCCGGGAAGAGTCACAGTCCTGGAAGCTCCGAGAAACCATGCAGCTTGGTGCTATTGACTGGACTGCATGTGTTGGAATCACCTCTAGGGCTGTGGGTTTGACTATATCGTGGGGTGCTGGGAGTCGAGTCGTGATGGAAGCAGCTTCTGGTTCATCATCAAGCTGTTCCCCATGGCTGTGGAGATGGTTCCAGGTTACCCTGCTGTACGACAGAGCAGGACTGCCCACTGGGGGTGCCAAGGCTGCCATCTTGACAGAAGCAGACTCCCTCTTCTTCCAAACTTTTGATTGGCATGCAAGCACTTAATTGGGTGCCAGGAGGGATCCTTCTGCCAAGGAAATGTGGAGGCAACTCCCTCTTTCTCCCCATCTCTGTCCCCCTCTTCCTTTCATCGCTCACCCTCTTCTCCTTCCTCTCTCCTATACTCTTTACCATTTCCCCTCAGTCTCCCTTCATTCCCTCTCCCGCCCGCCCCCACCCCCCCCCAACACCCAGGGATAACGAGAGTCTTGTAGAGGGCTACCCTGGGTGGTTCTAAGAAGCACAGGAGGGTAAGAAGGGATGTGATCCACAATGAGGGTGTGCTGAATGAAGACCTCTTTGAGGAGATGGTCTGGATCAGGATGCTGAGGGATCAGGAGAGTTCCCAGACTGGGCAGAGTGGTGTGGGTAGGGTCCAGTGCCCAAAGGCCTTGATGGCAAGCAAAAGGGGGTCCCCTGAGAGGTCTTTGCTGTGACAGACGGGGTAGGGTGGGATGGGTAGGTAAGGCTGAGAGCCACTGCATCACCATCCCCTAGGGACTTGGCCCAAACGCCAGTTTTCCAGACCTACGGCATTGGACTTGCTGATCAGTGCCCAGCAGCCTGCATTCCAGCAAGCCCTCTGGGTGATTGGAACACAGCCATGTTTGAGGCTTTCTGATCACCTCTGCAAAGGGTTTGCCTCTTTTACCTCCCCCACCTTCCCCTCCCCGTGCCCCCATGTGAGAGGAGGCTGTCAGAGAGCTTTAATCAGGGGTAGACCATCATTGGGTTTATTCATTTTACAAGTTTCTTCTGACTGCAGGAAAGCACTCTGGTAATGATGGGGGATAAGCATTAGGTTGCCGACCACAGTGTCAGAGGTTCGAATCCAGCAGCCCCTATATGTTTGAGTCTCCAGATTCTTAGGAAAAATAGGAGGTAATCTGCTTCTGTCAAGATTTGTAGTCTCAGAAACCCTGTATCGAGCCACTGTGGGTTGGAGTGAACTTGATGGCAGTGGGTTTAATTTTCTTGTTGAAGGAAAGGGCTGGGTTGGTGGAAGTTGGTAGGGAGTATGAACTCTTCAGCCAAGCTGGTAGCTTGATTCACACTCCATCTTCTTGCCTTGATTCACACTCTTATCTTTCCCCTCCCACTCTGAATGAGCATGGAGCATCCCTTCTGTAGTGCCTCCCCCAAGCCCCTATCTGGGCAACTGACCATATTCAGGGAGGGTAGGGTCTAGGCAAGGGCTAGGGGACATAGGAGACTATGCCGAGAACAGCTAAAGAGGGAGCCTTCCCTGTGGTTGCTTCTGCTCGGCCTCCTGGCTGATGGTTATAGCTCCGATTGCCGTGTAACGAACCACGCCACTTAACCATTCCAGGTTACTGTCGCACCCCTTCCAAGCCATGTGTGTCAGAATAGACTTGCACTTTGCAGGGCTTTCCTCTTTTGGAAGCCGGTCACACCAAGTCTTTCTTCCAAGATGTTTCTGGGTGGATTCGAAACACCATGTGAATGGTTGGCGCCACTGCCAGGGCTCCACCTCAGACTTCCTTAAACTTCTGTGCCATCAAGTCAATCCTCATCCCGATTCCCTAGGGCAGGACGGAACCATCCCTGTGTCTTTCTGAGACTGTCTCCCTGGGAGACGCTGGTGGTTGTGAACTGCTGGCCTCGTGAATAGCAGTCCAGCATGTAACCACTCGGCCACCAGGGCTCACACTTAGCGATACAGAAGACAACCGTTCTTAAGGATACAATGGACTGGGGACTCCGAGTAGACACAGTCGGGGTGAGTAATGTCCTCCTTGGGGAGGACCTGGGTGACTGGGGGCTGGACAATGCGATCTGTGATGGCAACATCGATGCCTCTGGCACTGTGGCCGGGAGAGCTAGAGGTTTGGAGAGGGTGGGCTGAGTGATCTGTCTGCTGGTTTCCTTTCTGGCATGGCCGGGTGCCCCGGCCCGCGGGGCATTCGCAGCGTGGATCTCTGGGTCCGGAGCCTGGAAGACGAAGATGGGCAGGGGGCGCGAAGAATGGAGGAAAGACAGGTTTCTGATCAAGCCTCGTTTATTGGGGCAAAACTCAGGGTATATAAAGCCAATGTTTTACAGCTTATGTTAATGAGGTAGAGTCAACAGAGGCCAATCCTGGCCGAGTGCCAGATAAGGAAAAAACCCGCGCAAAAGGGGCTGTAGTCCTCAACTTGGTCCTGCACGTATGCTAATGGGGCATACAGGAGC
>PVJH01039206.1:0-16576 GCA_004026705.1 Nesogale talazaci
GCTCCTGGGAAAACTGCACAGATCAAGAGGCAGTAGCTGTCACAGAATAAGGAAATGTTGTTGGGTTTAAGATCAGGAAAAATGTGCATCAGGGTGATATCTTCTGACAATACATGTTCAATCTATCTATTGACCAAATAATCAGAGGAAACAGATTGCGTTTTTCAGCAATGAATGATGTGCAGATGATACAGCCTTGTTTGCTACACATGAAGAGCCTAGAAACGCTAATGAAGAGCAAGATTTTGAGTCTCTGCTATGAATTACAGGTCCATGTACGCAAAATCAGAAGCCACACAACTGGACCAACAGGAAACATCATGACAAATTGAGAAAAGCTTAAAGTAGTCAAAAATATTATTTGACTTGGGTTTAAAATCTGATCCTGAAAGCAGTCGTCAAAAGATCAAATGACACATTGCACTGGATAAGTCTGCTGCAAACGACTTCTTGCTACTTGGATGACACAGCACACCGCAATTTCCAGTTGCTTCACGCACAGGTACAAGTTGGACCCAAAAAGAAAGAACAAAGAAGAATGGACACATTTGAAATATGGAATTCAGAATGAATGTTGAAAGAATCATGGGCTGCCAAAGGAGCATAAAGAACCTCAGTTGAAAGAAGTACAGTCACAATCGGTATTTCTTTGAGGCAAGGACTGTGAGATTCCGTCCTCCATATTTTGGACATAGAATCAGGAGACACCAGGTCCCAGAGAAGAGTGTCATATGTGGTAAGTTGGAGAGGCAGAGAAAAAGAGGATGGCACTAGATAGGGTGCATTGACTCTGCGGTCGCAACCAGGGGCTCAAACCTAATCATAGTGGGAGGAGTCCCCAGGACTGGAGGTGGTTCATTCTGTTGTGAAGGGGCACAGTGTGTAGAAAGGGGCTACTGGCTCCAGACAAGGATAACAGGAGCAACACATCTAGCTGAATTTGCAGGCAAAAGATGATCATGTTTCTCTACTATTCCTGGAAAAAAAGAGTGATTTTTTGAAGCCACAAGTAACAAAGTTTTCCACGTTCCAGATCTAAACCACTCACCGATACAATTGGACACCTGTATTTTCTCACTAGCAATATCCTATATATCTGATCATGAATGTTCCCAATGTCTTTAGAAGTTGAAAACGCATTTATTTATTTGCCAAAATGATAGCAATTGGTCCTAATATTTTGCTACATTACTCATTTGCTTTTGATTTTCTAGTATATTTCCTGTTTCTTTCTTCTGCCCATTTATTTACTTAAACTTTGATGACTTTATTAATTAATACTAATCTTTTTTTGGGAGGGCATCACTGCCCTCTGGTTGGAGTAGTAGGCCAGCCTTGTTTCTGGAGAGCTGCTGCTTCATTTGAATCTCCAAGCCAATGAGCCATAGTCCCATACTCAACCTCTATGCCATCAGGGTTCAGCCTGATTAATATTAATCTTTTCAAAAATGATTCTCAGTCTTAATTTCTGCCTGTTTAGTTTTACGTGCTACACCATCAGGATGTCTGCTGGCATAGTAGTCGTCCTGGTAGCAAGTAGCTATATGTCGGGGTGCTATTTGCAAAGTCAGATGTTCAAAGACTTTCTACTCCTCCAAAGTGTTACAGTCTCCAAATCCTATAGCTGCACTTCCCATCTTTAGAGTTGCTGTCAATGGGAACCAACTCAGTGGCAGTGAGGTGGGTTTTCTGATAGACAGGCAGTGGTTAGGCAAGCAGACAGACAGACAGATAAATATTGCCTTTCAATGGCAATAGGCGTCATGAGCTCTTCATGTTCTAATACAGAACTGGATACTTTATCCTACCTCAATGACAGATAGTCATTTAGAGATTATCTGCTCAAGGCACGGACAACAATAACTAGGTTGATAATAGTACAATTGCAAGAACTTGTTGTCCAGTGGTTCTGACTCATAGCTACTCTAGGAATCACTGCTAACTGCGGCACCATCTTCAGAATTGCTGCACTCATTGGGCCCCTAGTTTCAGCCAGTCTGCCAATCCATCTTGCTGAGATTTTTTTTTCAGTGACTCCTTGCCAAGTTTAATGTAATACTGGTCCCTCTTGATAATGTATCTCAACTATATAAAGCAAGGTCTGACCATTTTCCTTTTAACGGTCATTCTTCCATGGAAAATCTATTCAGTCTAGCACATGATGCTATACTCAGTATTCATTGACAACACTCTAATTCAATTGTGCCATTTTGTCCTTCAGCCATCTTTATTCGTTGTCCAGATTTCACATACATAGGAAGCAATTGAATATGGTACTCATTTTCATACTTATAAAAGTTCTTATGATGTAAGTTTGTCCAATGTTTTATTTGCTATCTTAATTGCTGCTCTGTTGATTTTTGTTTGTGTTTCCAATAAAAATAAAATCCATGACAACTTCAACATCATTTCCTTTTATCATGATTTTATGTATTGGTTCAGTGGTGAGATGTGAGCTTTTTTTATGTTCAAATGCAATCCATACATGCTTCAACTTTCAACTACTAAGGTTAAATTATCTGCACATGTTATTAAGTTTCCCCTCCATCCTGATGCAACCTTCTTCTTCATATCCAACAGCTTCTCAGATTATTAATTCCACATATTAATTGAATAAGTATGGTGGAAGAATACAAATCTGATTCAAGTCTTTCCTCATTGTGAGCTACATGATAGTCTATTCAAATGTCTGCCTTTTACTCTATGTACAGGTCCTCTACAGGCACCATGAAATGTTTTGGAACTTCAATGATAGCAATAATCTTTTGTGATCCACACAAATAGCTTTGCAAATGCAATAAAATACAGATGAAATCTGAGTATTCTTCTATCAGTCAAGATCAATTTAACAGTAGTAATGATATCTATAACTCCATGACTTTTTCTGAATGTGGCTTAAACTTGGAAATTCTCTACTGACATAGTACTGCAACCATTTTTGAATTAACTTCAGTAAAATTGTACATCCATGTAATGCTAATGATATTATTTGATAATGTATGCATTCTCTTGGACCACCTGTCTCTTGGAGGGATTGCTTCTAGGTAGTTAGCTTGATAGTTATCTTCTTTATTTCAGTGTTAACATGTGCTAAGAATATTATGTTATTGGTATCTATAAAAGTAAATCAAGTTGTCTCCAATGAATTCTGACTCACTGCCACCCTGGTGTTGCAGGGTAGAATCATGCTTTTTAAGATTCCCAACAGTTAGTGTCTTTCGGAAGTACAAATAGTCTTTGATTTATATAAAACTAGGCATGCAAGAATAAGTTTTTGTTCATTCATTTCTTTGGTTTGTTTGTATCTTTGAACTACATTTGCTCAGACACAACCTCATTAGTTATTGGTACCATGATATTATACAATTACTGCAAGAATTATAATATTAATAACTGGGATGTAACCTCTTTCTGGAAATAAGTTAAAGGAAAATATGCAGGAGATATGGGCAAAATATACTGAGTTACATTTACATGCTCCAAGAATTAATTATGGTAATATGGTGGAGAAGATGGGTTAAAAAATTGTCAACATGGGAGAAAGATGAGTTTACAGCTTGTCATCAATGGTGTGGAACAATCTATAGATCATAAAGAAGTAAAATTGAATGAACAGAACTTAATATAATTTGAAAAGAAAATACATGTTTTATATTTTTAAAATGATGAAAGAAATAATGAAGATAAGGAAAATAGTTGTCTTTTTATTCCCTATGAAGACATAATATAATGATTTTTTTTTCTAACCTAATTTAACTTGCTTGAGAACATGGCCCCACATGCTGGTCCAACTGCTATTTATAAGGTTTTCAGTGGCTGCTTTCTTAGAAGTGGACACCCTTCCCCTTCTTTGTAACTTGTTCTTAAGCTCTGCTGTAACCTGTTCACTTTGGGTGACCCTGCTGGCATTTGAAATACCAATGGCACCACAGAAACACAAACCAACCCAGCACGACACTGTGACAGACAAGTATGGTTTTCAAATAATGCAAGCAGGAGAAATCTGCTGGACAACACCTTTTTAAAGTTCTGAAAAGCAAAGACATTATTTTGAGGACTATGGTGCATTTGACTCAAGCCATGTATTTTCATTCACCTCATAAGTATAAGATTATTGTCCATAGAGACAAATGTCTTTGCATAATCAATAAAGCTCAAGCAAATATCTTTCTGGTATGCTCCTCTTTTAGCTGACATACATGATGTCAGCCATGACATCCCTTGTGCCACATCATCTTCTGAATCTACCCTGAATTTCTAGCAGCTTCCTATTGATATACTGCTGCAAATACCATTGAATTACTTTTAGCAAAAAGTTACTTATATGATATCATTGATTTTATTTCATAATTTCCACATTCAGCTGAATCACTTTCTTTTTCTCATAGATATGAATATCGTCCAGATAGTTCCAACTTTTTTTTTTGCCTAACAAAACCTAAACAGTGGGTTGCTATCACATATGGGGTTATAAACATGGAGGTTGAAAAGATTTGCAATCTGTAACATACTTCTTTAGTAGTTAGTGATTATATCAAAGAGATACCCATATGTGTGAAGGCAAAACTGTCAATCAAGTAGCATCCTGATGAAACCTCCATGATGCCCACAGCCTTTTGTATGAAAGCAAGATGATACAGAAACCAGCCCTCTCAGTGTGACCAAGCTTGCTGGGGCTCTTTCTATAATTCTGATAGCTGTTAGCATCTTGCCACATTTATACCAATTTTGGATAAATTGGACTTTGCCATTTTACTTCACTGCCAGTCTACTTCACTTTTCTAAATAACCAACGTGCTGTTAAATGAGTCCAAAGAGAGAATTAAGGACTAACATCAGGTTTCATGGACTTGAGTTAGACTTGCTAGAATGCCTTCTCCATATGTCAATATTTCTTGATAGCTCTTTCTTATGCATAGATAAGTGTCACTGAATTTGTTACTCTTGGTCACCAGACTTAACACAGCTTGTGATTATGCAGTATTCAAAGATGAATGCAAATGGGTCTGAGGTGTTTGTGGCAGCACTTGATCACTGAAAATGTATTGGATGAAAAGGGGATATGAATGGGAAAAGAATTAGGAAGATCTAGGACCTTCCAGTGTTTCATCATTTTCTTGAAACATTCCATCACAATTTACACTCTGATACTCTTCCCTCCATTGGTTTTGGATTACTACATCATTTACTGTCCTTTGGTGACTGACAGTGTGCTTCTTCCATGTGGACTTAGTTGACAACTGACTTTTATGGCTGCTATTTTGGAAACAAGTCGTTAGGATCCCTGAGATTCTCTAATCTGACACCTGGACACCATCTGCTTTCTTCAGCACATTTTGATACAGGATCTTATTTTCTGTATTCCCTTCCTGGCAAGCAGGGCTATGATGCAAGAACTAATTTTTCTTAAATTGGAATAAGGATTTAGTCTGGACCCCAAAGTCATTCCTGGATCTGTTTGTTGTTATTATTGCTATTTTTAAATATATCTTTTTCCAGACTTCCTTTAAATGAAGGTGGAACATCACTTAGCCTGTCAGCTGGGATCAAATTGTAAAGGGAGGGGAAGGGGACCTGTCCACTTAACGACTGCTAAGAAAAACTATGATGAGGTCCTCACAGAAGAGTAGAAAGCCTTAGCAGAAGGATGAGGCATTCTGGAGGAAAAATAAGGCAGAAGAGAAATGGAACAAACACATCTGGGGAACATATTGCATGGCTGTTGGTAGGAAAAGCAGGAGGACTGGACTCTGGGTGGGACTGAAAATGATTTTAGAGACCCTAGATGGAGAGTGTCCCTTATAGTATGCACCAAATGGGCAACATTGACCCAGACTTCTGAGTGCATCCTGGGGACCCGGGCTTGGGGCCATCGAACACTGGGGCATTGAAGCCTGGGTCTTCCAGATGCAAGGCATGCTCCAAAGGCCGCATCATTGAGATTCTATGTGTAAAATCCACCAGGTGATCTGGATTCTACCTCAGACATTTTTTTGGCATCACTGCCCTCTGGTCGTGGGAGTAGGAGTCCCAGCCTTTGCTCCATGGAGCTGGAATTGAACCTCCATCCCAGTGGGTCGCAGTCCCGCGCACAACCACTACACCACTGGGGCTCAGCCCAGACATTTCTTGTAACCTGAGAACTTAATACTGAAAATCCGTGTTTTATGAAGAAGTGGAAGACAACTATATCAAGATTGCTGAACTGTTAGTAGGTGGACAAACATGGTGTTGCTATATCAATGCCTTAGATGCTGCTTTGTGATAAATATCATTCTGGCATATGTGTGACTGACATTCTTTATGCATATTACTGAAAAGCTACCCTTATGTGGCAGCTATATAATCCGCCAGCTTGAACAAAGGGGGTCATAGCTAAATAAACCTCTGTGTACACATGGCTTTCTCCTGAGGATTCTGAGAACTTCTGTCTTCCTACCAGGAGGCGGGACACACACTCTACCTGCAGGACATTCCTGTTGACAAGCCATATTGAGGTGTGCATCAGAGTTATGCAGCTGGAGGAGTCATGTGGAGACTCATGCCAGTGCTGAGATGCTTCTACCACCACTGGATCCACAAAACTTTCCACGTACTGGTCTGTGAGCTTCTTGCATTCAGCCTCCTTGCATGTGTTTCGTGAGACTGAAGAGGGTTTTATAGGCTGGTATGAGGCATATGGGCCAATATCCAACATGTGTACTTGATCTGGACTGGGCTGTAATGTTTACTTAATATATAATCACTCTATATAAATCTCTTTTTTATAAATCTCTTTTTTATACACATATGACTATGCATGGATTTTGTTTCTCTAGTCTATCTGGACTAAAAATCCTTATAATCAACTCCCAGCATCCAGCCCAAAAAGGATCAATTCTGTAAAAGTCAGCAATTCAGGTACTACTTTGTGAAGTTAGCCTACATTGACCCAATAAGGTCTTTAACTGTTCAAAATCACCGGTGACACCTTGGTAGAAAGACAGCGCTTTCTTCTTCCATAAGGAGTTTCCATTTCTGAACAGCTCCTGAGGCAGTTCTACTCTGTTCTGTTGGGTCTTTCTGAGTTGGTACCGAATTGAAGGCAGTGAGTGGATGATAGCATTTTAACACAGATACACAGATACTCTTAGTTACTTGAACAAATCAAGTAGGTTTAAACAAACAAAACAAAACAATTGCATTTGAATTTTTGTTTCAAAACCTATGTCAATCTGTGAGAGAAAACTTCAGTACCACCTCAACAGTTCTCTTTTGTTTAGACTGAATTTTCCTATAACTCAAAGGACTAGATTGTTTTTCTTCCTTTTCTTATATATTAGGACATTGAATTGAATCTTCTCTACAACAGCATCAATGACAGTGACAGTGACAGTCTCCAGTGACAAATAGGTGATACTTACACATGATGGCATTGAGTGCTGGGGAAGAATTTAAGTTTCCTGTATGAAGACAAAAATTACAACTGAATCACTGATGTGATACAAAATATGGTTGAAATATCTCATTTTGCTTGTATATGAAACATATATATATAAATTAATGAAATAACAGCAATTAATTTCTCCTTAAGATTATAGGTTGTTGAGGGAAGGTGATAAAAAAAGGCTATAGGTTGTACAAAGTGTTTTAGAGATTCTTTTCATAACTACTCTGAATTTAGCAGGTAATTTTACTTTTAAATCAAGCAAAAATTGCCTTAAAATAAGATAGTAGGGATAAAATATTAACAGCCATTTCACCTCACACAGGCTTTTCTTATTTGTCAATGTTGGAAAAGGAAGTACAAATTATATGTCTGTGTTTAACAACAGAAAAGAATTACGATGACCTTCTAATGACATACGTTCCATGTATTTACTTTTATTAGCTGCTACACAAATTACAGCCCAGGTTAAGATAGTTTTGCGTAATTTTAGAGAATTCATATATTTATGACATGTCTTATAATTCAGGATAAAAATCACAATGTGGTATTATTTAAATAAAGTACTCCAAGACAAATATAAAAAATATTTACACTTGTAAAACATTATAAATAAAGAGTGTAAATTTTTATAAGAAGAAATAGCAACTTAGGACATTGATTTAAGAAAGGGCTATTTCTTGTTGCAGCACTACCTGTATTTATTGTGTTTTCTATTCTGCAGTCTTGTGTTGGAAAATTGCAGCCTGCTTCTGCAACACTCTGAATGATGCTTGAAAGTGGACATCATTGCGGTTGTGTGATGTCATCAAGTCAGTCCCCGTCAATGCACCACAAAACTAAACACTGCTTGGTTCTTCTTTGGATAGAAACTATTGCGGCAGTCAGTACGTCAGTTCATCTCATTGATGGTCTTCCTCTTCTTCACTCTCACTTGACCTTGCCAAACAGCACATCCTTCTCCAAGAAATGGTCTCTTATGACAATATGTCCAACCTGTGGAAGGCTACCCTTGCCTTTAACCAACATTCCGACCACACATTTTCTGAGACTGATACGTTTTAGCAGAACATGGTCTTTGAAAATTACTATCCAAAAGCAATTTAAATGCCTCAATTCTTCTACTGTGTTTCTTATGTTAAGTCAAATTTGTCCAAGCCGCAGATACAGTTGAAAATATCGGGGGTCACGCAAACCCTTGTCTTCAAAGTAACATCCTTTCATTTCAATACTCCGTAGACGTCTTATGAAGTAGATTTACTTACAACAATATGTCTTTCGTTTTCCACATAGCAGCTTCCATGAACACTGACCATAGATCCAAGCAAGACAACATTCATGACAACTTCACACTTTTCTCCGTTTATCATGATGCTACCTATTGGTCGAGTTGTGGGGATTTTGCTCTTCTCTATATTGAGTTGCAATTAATGCTGAAGGCTACAATCCATGGTCTTCATCAGCAAGTGCTTCAACTCATTCTCCTCTTCAGCAAGCAAAGCGGTGCCATCTCCATATCACTGCTTATTAGTAAGCTTTTCTGTAATGATGATGAAATATTATTGCTCATTTAATCTA
This sequence comes from Nesogale talazaci, assembly GCA_004026705.1. Lineage (NCBI taxonomy): Eukaryota > Metazoa > Chordata > Mammalia > Afrosoricida > Tenrecidae > Nesogale > Nesogale talazaci. Next base: position 9,005 of record PVJH01039206.1, read on the forward strand.
ATTTATCTGATTATTTGTTCAGCATAATAGATAGACTAGCAAACTTAGAGGAATACATCACCTTTCCTGATTTTACGCCATCTAGTTTTCCCTGTTGTTTTGAACAACTGCCTCTGATTCTTGTCCAAGTTCTGTATGAGTACAATAAGTGTTTTAGAATTCCATTCTTAGCAAAGTCATCCATAGTTTATTAGGATCTAGCAACTCAAATTTCTGGACATAGTCAAGCAAACAAAAGTAAGTATCTTTCTGACATTCTCTGCTTTGAGTCAAGATCCATCTGACATCAGCAATGGTATCCCTTGTTCATGTCCTTTTCTGAATCTTTTCTGGACTTCCGAAGCTCCCTGTTGATGTACTATTGCAACTTTTGTCAGATGATCTTCAGCAAAATTCTACATGAGAGTGATATTACTGATATTTCTCCATAACTTGAGCAGTCTGTTGGGTCACTTTTCTTATAAGGCTCTTTTCCAGTCAGCTAGCAAAAATTTGCATTCCAAGTTTCCTGGCATAGACTAGTAAGTGATTCCAGTTCTTCATAAACTTGTTGAACCATTTCTATTGATATTTCATCCATACTTGGACCCATGTTTTTGGCCAAAAATTTCAATGAAGTTTGAACTTCTTCCTTCAATATCATCAATTATTGCTCATATGGTATCTCTTGAAATGGTGTAATGCTATCTAGATTCATTTTTTAAAATGCTTTTGTACAGTGACTCTGGGTATTCTTCCTATCTCCCTTTGAACTTTTTCATCTCTCAATATTTTGTCCATCAAATATTTCAGGATTACAAACCCAAGGTTTGATTCTCTCTTGTGTTCTTTCAGACTAAATAGGCTGAACATGTTTTCCCCTTTTGTTCCTAATTCTAGATTTCTATGCATTTCATTATAATATCTGCCTTTGTCTCAGGCCCTTTGACATTTTCTATTTAGCTTTTTGTCATCATCATTTGCTCCATTTGTTTTAGCTACTATATGATTCATAGCAAGTTTCAGACTCTTTTCTGAAATCCTCTTAAAAATGTACCATAAATTGGAAGTTAATACACGTATAATCCCACAGCTCATTCACATCAAGCAGAATTGAACAGTTGCTACCACAATCATTTCCCAACCATTCTTTTACTTCCTGGATTCTTTGATATTAAGTCCCTTTCCCCATCCCTAGAATGTTGAAAACCAGATCAGGTCCAACATACATCAGTGGAGGGATCAACTGGCAAAGTTTAATTGTTCAAGTTAGATTTATGGCTTTGATCTTCTATACTCATCTCTTCAAAGCACGCTGTTTAGAAACCACTTTCCTCCCATCCCTTAATAGTGGTTAGAGGGTTGTTCATTGTAGGTTTTCTTCCGGCAGCTCCTGCTGGCACCCACCCATAGTGGGTTATTAATAATTAAGACTCCGATACTACTCCTGTCTTAGGGTTTGGATTATATGATTAATAATCCTTTGGTGACTGATGATGTTGTGCTTTTTCAATGTGGACTTTGACATCTCACTTAGATGTTCAGAAACGTGTTTAAGATTACTGATTCTATATTAATTGACAGCCAAGTACCATCTCATGTCATTGACACCTTTACCTATAGCAACCTTATCTTCTATGTTCCCTTCCTGAAGGTGAGTATGAAGCAGGCTGCAATGTAAAAATTAATTGCTCATAAATTGAACTTAGGATTTTGTGTGAGCCTAAAACTCACTCTTAGATCTATGTTTGTTTGAGTTCTTTTTAGTTTATTATTAATTGATACTTAATAAATATATTTTATCATTCCAGTGTTCCTTCACCTCAACTTAGAATTGTAAAATTGCTTTCCCAACTTGTTTCCAAACTAAATTCTTCTTCCTGGACTCCTTGACATCATCTCCCTTTTACCCTGCCAATGCCCTAGTACAGCTTCTTCTCCCTGATAGTCGTATTCTACTTCCTGTCCCTATAGGATCATTAATAATGGGTTTTGTTTACTGAAAAATAGAAAAACATATAACACAACTTCAAAACAGTGTCCCACAATGATATAATACTGCAGAGACACACTCTAATTATTAGAGTCCAGTAGGAAATAAAAAACAAAATCAAACAGAATGATCATCATCGGTTTGCCAGAATGATACATATCTTTGTACAGCATATAATGCATTGATGTAGCAAGACCATGCTTGATACATAAGCAAATGTGGTGAAGAAGGTGGATGGTGCCTGGCTATTAAAAGATATAGCTCCTGGGGTCTTAAAGGTTTGTAGTTACACAAGTCATCATTTAGCAGTGAAGCAACAAGTCCACATGGAAGAAGCACATCACCAGTGCAATCATGAGGAGTCATAAGGACCAGGTAATAGGCATCCGCAGACACAAACAGATAAAAACACATTATTAAGAACAAGCAGGGCAGGGGCAGGGATGCAAAACCCAATCTCCCCAGAGAGGGTCCACAGGGAGGGGACCAGTAACCAGCGTGCAGTAAAGCATCAATGAAACACACCATATCCCTCTAGTTCCTTGATGCTTCCTCATCCTCTACTACAACCCCAGTGCTGCTTATTTATTCAGATTAGACGGCTAGAACAGTACACAGGTATAAAAAAGGAAGGGAGCTCACAATAAACAGGATGCAGGAACAAGAGTGAGAACTGTGATACCAGAAGGATAGGGGGAACAGAAGGGGACAGGAAGGCAGAAGGAGGGAACTGGTCAAAATGATCAACACACAGCAATACACCCCTCTACAGGGAGAACAACAGAACACTTGGGGGAAGGGAGACAGTGATCATTGTGAGAGATGAATGTAATAACAATGTATGATCTATTGGGGATTATGGGGGTCTGGGGGGGCAAAAGGGGGTAAAAGAAGAACTGGTACCAAGGTCTCAATAAAAAGCAAATGGCTAGAAAAGGATGAGAGGAACACGTATACAAATATGCCTGATTCAACTGATATATGGTTTATGATGAATTGTACAACCACCCAATAAAGTCATTGAGAAAACACCTACTAATATTTCAGCAATATTGATAAAGGTGTCTTCTGCTTCCTCAGACATGGTTTATTTTCCAATGTCATTCCTCAGGTTGCAAGGTCATTCACCCCATATAGTTTCTGCATGGAATCTCACTGATGCAACCTCTGGAGCATGCTGTGCACCCTGAAGATCCAGGATTCAGGGTCCAGCAATCCACGACACCTGTCCTGGGTCCACAGCATGCACCCAGAAGCCCAGGTGAATATGGCCCTGGGCCATACCTCCAAGGCATTCCCCACTAGTGTCCCAAAAGCATTTTCAGTCATTCATTGCTCCAATTGGAGGTTGGTCATTCCTCTTAGTATTCCAACAGACTTGCATTGATGTTGCCCCATATTTGCTTACTCTCTTTCTCCTCTCCTGTGTGATTTTACCTCTCAATATCCCTCATCCCCCCTGATAGGGCATATGAAAGGTACATAATCTGGAGTCCACTTTAGATATTTATGAGTGAAGGGGTAGAGTCTGGCCTGTCAATCAAGATATAATCAATGAGGCCTCTGTGTAGGTAATTGCCTTCTCCTGGGAATTCTGGAAACACCTGTGACTTACTCCCTGGAGATAGGAGACAGACTCTTTCTCTGCTTCCTCCACTTGGAAACTCTACTAAAAAGGCTAACTCCCTGTGAGACATCCCTGAGGAGAATTTACATGGACTAACACTGATGTAGCCCCTGGTTCTGGATAAGCAACATGGAGAACCCTGCCAGCACTGAGATGCTTACAATACTACTGGAACCACAAGACTTCCAACTGGTCTGTGATCTTTCTGCATTAAGCTTAATTGCAAGTGTTTAGTGAGTCTGAAGAGGGCTTTTTAGATTGGTTTTAGGACATGTGGGCTAATATTGAACTTATGAACTTTATCTGAACTGGGCTGGGATACTTTCTCAATATTCATTTGTTCTTGTATATAAATCTTTTTCTTATACATGTATGTGTCTTTATGAATTTGCTTTTCTAGTCTGCTCAGACTAACACAGGGCAATCAAGCTCTCAGGGGCTGGAGACATCAGCCTAGTCATGAATCAGTCATGAATGACATGACAGTCATTCAACAGACATCTCTCCTTAACCGCTCTCCCGACCATTTGATTCTAGGTCTCTTGACATATACTATACTTGCTTGTGGCCAAGTGACCTACACCCTACTTACCTGGAGTGGTTGATGTGTTAGTACCGCTCAGGCTCTCTGGCCCCCTCGCCACTGTCTCATCAACCAGAAGACTGTGTGTCCTGTTTGTCTCAGCTTGGGACCATTCTGCTGCTTGTTCCAACCACAATGAACTTATAAAGTATTTCTCCTTTTGTGCTTCCCTAAATTCACTCACTAAAATGTCTTCCTAATCCCTCCACAGTTGAGGTGTTTCATGGGTTCTTGCTGTCTTTTTTACACACATTCCGTTGTTTGTATACACCAGGGTTTCTTTATCCAAACTTCTAATGAAGGGAATTTAGACTGTTTCTAGCTTCTCGTAAACAATGCTACCATTACCATGGGGATGGGATGGGCCCTCTTCATAATCTGCTTTTAATTTCTTTGGGGTATGTTTCCAGAATAGCATTGTTGAAACACATGGTATTTCAATTGCCCTCTCTTATGTGTTACCAAAGAGGCTTTCATAGCGGTTGCTTTTATCTGCAAGTTCACCAGAAGTGGACAAGGGTTCCTATCTTACCACACTCCCTCCAACATTTGTTGTTTTCAGATTTTATAAATTGGGCTAAAGTTATGTGTGTTCAATGGTATTTCAAAGTTGCTTTGAATTACATTTCCAGTATGGCTAGTAAACATGAGAATGTCCTTATGTGTTTCCTAGTCATCTGAGTGTCATTCTTTGTGAATTATTTGTTCAGGTCTTTAGCCCAGCTTCTCAGAGGGATATGTATGTTTCTCTTGTAGGCATGTAAAATACTGTAGAGTTTAGTAATTAGTCATTTGTCTGCTATGTCAATACTAAATATCCTTCCCCAGTCTATGGACTCCATCTTAATTCTTTTAGAGAAGTCTTTCAAAGTTCACAGTGTTTTATTCTCAATAGGTGATATTCTTCTATCTTATCTTCCATGGAGTGTATATTCTTTGTTATTTCTGATAGCTCATGTATTCCCTGCACTAGGGCTCTAACTTTGCCTCAATTTTCTCATTGATCCTGATAGATTTTAATTTTACATTTAGGTCTTTGATTCACCTTGAACTTGTGTTTGTGGAAGAGGTGGTCTTACTTCATGTTTCTGCAGGTGGATATACAGCACCCTGTATTGAAAAGGGCATTTAATTCTTTTGGGGCCTTTGTCAAAAATGAGTTGTTAGTCTATGAATGATTGTATTTCTTGTTCTTCTGTCTTGATCCATTGGTTTGTGTATCTATCATTATACCAGTACCTGGCTCTTTGGACAACCGTAGTCAAAAACTCAGGTTGTGCAAGACCACTACATTTATTCTTCTTTTGGGGGATGTCTTTGGCTATCCTGGGCTGCTTCTCTCTCCAAGAAGTTGGTGATCATTATTTTTCCAATCTTAAAATAATGATTGTATTGAATTTGTAGTTTGTTTTAGGTACTATCAACATTTTCGCAATGTTGAGCCTTCTGATCCACAAATATGGAATACTTTTCCATGTGTGTAAACTTTTTTCTTTTCTTGTATTTGTGTTCTGTAGTTCTATTAATATAGCTTTTTTGGTCAGGTTTATTCCTAGGTATTTAAGTTTTTGTGTGACTATTGTGAATGGTATTATTTCCTTGATATCATTTTTGGTATTCCCATCACTAATTTATAAGAATGCCGTGGATTTCTGCTTGTTAATCTTGCATCATGCTACTCTACTAAACTCCTCTATTGTTTTCAGCAATCCTATTGTGTACACTTTGAATTCTCAATATATCAAATCACATTGCTTACAAATAGTAAAGTTTTCACTTCTTCTTTTATTATAATCCCTTGCTCTTTTATGTTACCTTAGGAAAATATCTAGGATTTCCAGCCCAATGTTAAATAAAAGTGGGGATAAAGGACATCCTTGTCAGACTTCCCTATTGACTGGAAAGGTTTTCATCTTTTCTCTTTTGAGTATAATATTAGCTATTTTTTTTTAATTTATGGCCTTTACTATATTGAGGGGTTTCCCTTCTTATCTTAGTTTTAAGAGCTTTTTTTAGGAATGGGTGTGGAAAGTTGCCAAATGCTTTTTTTTTTACATCAATTGAAATGGTTATATGGCTCTTAACCTTTTTCCTTTTAATGTGGTGGATTGTGTCAATTTTTTTTTTTAATGTTGAACCATCCCTTCATCCATGGTATGAATACTGCTTGGTCGTGATGTGTTATTTTTCTGATATTCTGCTGGATTCCACTGATGAAGAGTCTATTGTTGAGAATGTTCGCAGCCTTGTTCATGCGAGATATCAGTCTATAGCTCTGTATCTGTGTGATCTTTACCTGGCTTGGATATGAGAGTTATGCTGGCTTCAAAGAATGAGATTGGGAGTCTGATGTCCCTTTGTACATTCCGGAAGATTTGCAATGGGATTGGTATCAGCTCTTCTCTGAATGCTTGGTAGAATTCCCTGTAAAGGTATCTTGACTCAGTTCTTATTTTTTAATTGGGAGTTTCCTGATGATCATTTTATTTCTTCTTTTGCTAAGAGTCTGTGTTAGTTTCTGTAGAGAAACAAATTCATAGACACTAATACATGTTTAAGAAGAGTTTTATATATGAGTGCAGCTGAATATTGAGAAAACATCCCAGCCCAGCCCAGATCTAGTCCATAAATCTGATATTAACCCTTATATCAGATACCAATCTATAAAGTCCTCTTCAGTTTCATGAAACACATAAAATGATGCCAACTGCAGGAAGCTCACAGCCCAGTGGGTGGGAAGTCTTGTTGGACTAGGGACATTGCAAGCATCTCAGCACTGGCAAGACTCTCCATGTGGCTTTTCTGTCTCCAGAGGTCTGGTTCCATGAGAATCTCTCCATGTGTTTTCTCCATAGTGATGTCTGACGGAGTGAGCAGAGAGAGAGTGTGTGTGTGTCTCCCACCTCCAACAAGGAAATACAGGAGTTCCCAGAATCCTCAGGAGAAGAGCATACCCACACAGAGTTCACTTTTGCTATATCCTGATTGACAAGATAGACTCCACTCCTAAACTCTTTTTTAGGGGGGGGGGGTCATCACTGCCCTCTGGTGGGAGTAGGAGGCTCAGCCTTGCTTCTGGAGAGCTGCTGCTGGATTTGAGCAGTCAATCCATTGGGCTGCAGTCCTGCACTCAACTACTATGCCACCGGGGCTCAGTCCCACTCTTAAACTCTTAATCATTAAAATGATACCTGGAATCGTAAGAGACAAAATCAAGTGGCTGCAAGAAGACTCGGAGAAGAGAAGAAAGGAGTTGACCACCGATCCACTCTGGACCGGGCTCAATGGACTGTTGCCTTACCTCTTGCCACTGTGGGGCCCCCTCGTTAGTTTATTGCTTTTGCTTTCATTACGGCCAGTATTATTCAACAACCTCATGGCATTTATTAA
>PVJH01039207.1:0-16723 GCA_004026705.1 Nesogale talazaci
ACTATCACAATTGTGAGGCGAGCGCAGGACGGGGCCACCTCACACTGACATGCAGTGCCGTGGTTGAAAGGTGGAGTGAAACGTGGAGCAGGAGGGGGTTTCCAAAAGTTTGTGGGGAAATCCCATGATCTTTTCACTCTATTTCTCCACGAACTTTTGAAGCCTCCCCACATCTCCATATGTCAACTGGACAAGACGGCGAAAGGCAGTGGGGCAGCAGAGACAAAGGTAAAGAAGGGTGAAAGAAGCCCGAGCAAAGAAACAAACCACAGTAAGGACAGAGCACAGGCACTTGAGAGGGCATCCAAAGGAGGTGATGGACCGGGGAGAGTCACACTGTACCAGCACAGTAGGGTGTGTGGCCTTTGTCTGTAAGCGAGGGGAATGTGTTGAATTACTGTATGTAAGGAAGGGAGACATATAGTGCAGTATCTATTAGGAACCACTACCAGTTAGTGGAAAGCACTCTGGTGCCAATGGTTAAGTGTTTGGTTGGTAACTGAAAGGACAAGAGTTTGAACCCCGCCCGCAGCTCTGCAGGACGAAGGTCTTGCTGCCCAAGTATAACTCCTGTGGAGTTATACTCAGCCACACGGAGTATCATCACTCAGAATGTATTTGATAGCAGCTAACAATAGGGGATGTGTCTAGTAGTCTGTGAGGATTATTTTGGTTCCTCGGCATAACAATGATAGTTGTTGGCTATGTCCTCATTTTCAGATAGAGGATGTTATAAAATTTGAGCCATTTAATGGAGGGACGATGTTTTGAGAGTGATGATGGCAATAATTGTGCAAATGTGGCCTGCATACAATTGATGTATGTATGGATCGTGAGGGGAGTTGAATGAGTCCCCAGTAAAATGATTCATTAAAAAAAATTGAGCCGTTTACCTCAGGTCACATTGGTCGTCGTCGGAGAATGGGGCAGTTAGCTTTTTTTCTTAGAGATTGCTGGGCTAGTCCCCACCATTTTTCCTCACCCAGTTTCAGGGTGCAGGTCACCATGGCCATCTATTGCAACTGGACTCTCGCCCCATGTGGCTCTGAACATCCCTCCCTCTGCCCACAGGACAAGCGAGCAGAGCTGGGTCCTTGGATCACCATCATCATGATGACAAAAAGTAGTGACTGGGTTTGCTCTAATGCACTAAATAGACGTGACTTTTTTAAAAAATCATTTTGTTGGGGGCTTGTACAACTCTTATCACAACCCATCCACCTATCCAGTCAAGCACATTTGTTGTCATCATCATTCTCAAAGCATTTTCTTTCTACTTGAGCCCTTAGTATTGGTTCCTCATTCTCCCCCACCCCCGAACCCTTGATAATTTATAAATTATTATTATTTTGTCATGTCTTACACTCTGATGCGACATGTTCATTTTCTAAGTGAGCTGCGATGTAGGAAAAGTTGGGGGAGCACTATTTGAATCTACTGCACTTGTCTGTCAATTTGTCCTGCTGTAGGTGGCTGTGATGCTGGAAGCTACGTCACGGGTCTTTAAAAACCATCAGGATCATCCAAAGTGAACAGGCTTACGTGAACAGGAGCTTCTAGACTAAGATCATCCTATGGCGAAGGAATAAATTTGTCCACTTCAGAGGACGTAGCCACTGAAACCTTAGTGATAGCAGTGGGACATTGTCAAATACTGAAAACGTCATGGAGAACAGCCGAACAGCGTCAAGATTAGTGCCAGGAAGATGAAACCCTCACGTCAGACTCACTGCCATTTAGGTGATTTCAGCTTATAATGTCATCATAGGCCAGGGTATAATGCCTCCCGGACCTTTCCAAGATGTAAGTCTTTACAAGAGTAGAAAGCCTCATCTTTTTCTTGTGAAGCAGCTGATGGTTTCAAACTGCGGGACTTGTGGTTAGCTAGCAGCCCAATGTGTGCCAGAAAGATGCTTACTTGTGTTTTATTTTTTATGACAAGGCTCTCCATCTCTTGCTTTGTTGGTGAATGCGTTACAATACCACATGCACATATCTTCACCACATATCCTTCATGGTAATGACGGCAAAGGTGATTTTCTGCCACCCATACATATTAGTGCTGAGTGTTGGCAAAATGTGCTGGTTCTCAGGGATGATGCCTGACTCCTCATTCTCCCCCACCCCCGAACCCTTGATAATTTATAAAGTTATTATTATTTTATCATGTCTTACACTGTCTGACACGACATGGAAGTGGGAGCAGTGGCGGCATGTAAGTCTCCAGGGGAAAAGAGTTTCCGTCTTCTGTGGGACCACTTTTCTTTGAAACAGCACAAATATGGGTCTCTTCTAGTCGACCAGGTAGCTGTCGTCCCAATTTCTTGGCTAGCTTTCCCATGTCCGGTATATTGGTGTGTTGAAACATTTCCATTGGCATCCAGTTGATTCCTAGGAATCTTGCTTTTCACCAATGCTTTCAGCGCAGCTTGGACTCTTTCCTTCAGCACCACGGATTCCTCACCATATGCTACCTCAGGCTCCAACAGAGAAAGAGCTCACCAAGGACGAGTTGGAGTGGGGGACCACCCTCACGCAGAATCCACACTGGCATAAGATTCCAGACTAGTTCTCTGCACAACCAGCTCCGTGAAAACCTAGAGGAAATAAAGATTTGAGCCCCCAGAGGACGGCACCAGTTCTGAGACCTTATGGTCAAGGCCAGCCTAGTAAGACCACGGTTTGCCAAGACTGATGTGTACCCAAGAAAAAGAAAAAGTGAAGACTATCAATCTTGTCTATTAATGGTTTAGATGCAAAAAAAAAAAAAGTGTGGAAACTATGAAACAACATTATTACTGTCACATGCGAGGGAAGTTTTGCTGAAGCAGTTGCCACAGTACATTGCAGAAGGTGCGATCATACATTGACAGGTGTTCAACCCAAATTCACATCCTGTTATTCAACTGTAGCTGTGGCGCCGTCGGGCAATTACAGACATGTTCCCAGAAGGGAAAAGGAGAAAGCCTCAGATGGAGCAATTCAGAACCCATCCGCACATCCACAATGCTGATTCCATGCCTCCGCCCACCCACACTAGTCTTGATTGTCACCTGCATGGTGGCAGTGAACACGTTTTCTTCGGTCTTTTTTAAAAATCACTTTATTGGGACTCTTAGAGCCCTTGTGTGCCATGCATCCATTGTGTTAAGCACATTTGTATATATGTTGCCATCCTTTTCAAAACACTTTCTCTCTACTTGAACCCTTGGTATCCGCTCCTCAATTTTTTCCTCTCTCCGTTACTTTTCCAGGCTCCTTAACCCTTGATAAATTATTATGTTCATATCTTAAACCATCCGCTGTCTCCCTTCACCCATGTTTCTGTTGTTTGCCACCCTGACCAGGGGAAACGGCAGTTTAATATGTTGATCACTGTGATTGGTTCCCCATTTCACCCTTCCCTCTTCTCTCATGGTATCACTACTCCCATTATTGTCCCTGAGGGTTTTACCTGTTCTGGATTCCATGTGTCAAGAGCTCTTATCTGTACCAGGATACATTCTCCAGTCTAGCTGAATTTGTAAGGTAAAACTGGGGTCGTGCCAGCGGGGCAAGGAAGCATCAAAGAACTAGAGGAATGTTGTGTGTTTTGTCAGTACTATACTGGACCCTGGATCATCCCTTCCTTGTGAACCTTCTGCGTGGAGATGTCCCGTTTGCCTACATAGGGGCTTTGGGTACCTGCTCCGCATCACCACCCCCATCTGCATTGATATGATTATTTATTTGGGCTCTTCGGATACCTGATATCCCATCCTGTCAACACCTCATGACCACCCAGGCAGGTGTGCTTCATCCATGTGGGCTTTGTTGCTTCTCAGCTAGATGGCTGTTTGTTTATCTTCAAGCCTTTAAGATCCCAGATGCTATATCTTTTGATAGCCAGCCACCATCAGCTTTCCTCACCACCTTTGCTTATGCACCCATTTTGTCTTCAGCAATTGTGTCGGGAATGTGAGTATCACAGAATGCCAGGTTATCAGAACAAAGTGTTCTTGCATTGAAGGAGTACTTGAGTTGAGACCCAATGTCCATCTGCTACCTTAATACTTAACATATAAATATATGTACATAGATCTAAGTCCCTATCATTATATAGAAATATATTGACATATGTACGTTCCTGTATCTGTACCTCTATAGATGTCCTTTGCCTCCTAGTTCTTTCCTCTATCGCCTTTTACTTTTCTCTTGTCCCACTATCATGTTCAGCTTCATCTGGCTTTCCGTAATTACTCTCAGATACATTGCACTTGATCAAAGCCCACTGGGTAGTCTACACCCTCTTCACCATTGATCCTAGATCACTTGTTCCCTTGTCCCTGGGTTTGTTGGCTCCCCCCTTCCTTTCTCCCACCTCCTCCTCTCCCATGTCCCCCTGAACCATCAGTCCCATTGTTTTCTCCTCTGGATTGTTTATCCGCCTATCTTATATAGATAGACACGGGGGAGGGGGATTCTATAAAGAGTTGTAGGTTTGTCTGTTGACCTTCATGAATGTTTTCCAGTTTGAGTCTGATGAGGTGCCAAACTCTGCCCCCGAAGTCTATTTTGGGGATTCCTCAGGGACCTCCTTGCTTTGCTCCTCTGCTGCTCTGTTGCATTCCCTTTGTGTTTCTCCCTGGTGTGTGTGTAAGGGGGTGTGTGTGTGGGGGGTCAGACCAGGCATAATCCCTGCACTCATAGTGCTATGGGTCAGTAAGGGGATGCTGGGTCTCATGGTGGGTCAAACCCTATGAGCCTCTCAATGCATTGGCTGCTTCAAGCAGGAATATTGTCCTTGGGGCTTGGTGGGCCAGGATGTGGTTCTCTCTCTCTCTCTCTCTCTCTCTCTCTCTCTCTCTCTCTCCTTCACTCTTAGTTTGCCCCAGTGTGTTCTAAGCAGACCGGCCCCTTTCCCCTGAGCTGTATCTTCGGTGCTGTTCTCTGTAGTGTTTTCTTCTGCGGAGGCGGGGAGGGAGGTTCCTGTAGCTGATATTGGGGCTGGCCCAACAGTAATACTTATGAGAGGTGGACTCAGTTTTCACCTTTGACAGAATGCAGCATCATGCCCATTTTCTGTTGTGCTCTATCAGTGGAAAACATTTTAGTTTGCCTTCAGACTGGTTTCTGCTTTACACAGGTTTCTTGTTTTGGCAAGTTTCACTGTATTTTTATTCCTCCTGCTGTAGTTTAATCTCTCTGAGAGTAGGAACTATATCTTACAAAGTGTGGTAGCATGAAATTTACACACGCGCACATGCACACGCACACATTTCCTCAAATGAAACTACTTGAACTATAGCCAATTTCTGTCCCTTGGTGAAGCCATTTCCCTAAGATTGTTCATCTCCCATAGCAACAATACACAATAACTGTGTTGGAAATACTTCTTATCTTCTACTCTGAAGAAATATAAAGCCAACCCAATGAATACTTGCATCATCTGCCCTGCCAGGCCCAGCAAGGAGTCCAGGGTTGGGCTATCCTTTGTCAAAGCAGAACAGCAGTTAGCATGAGGGCTATTCAGACACTCCATGCTCAATTTCAGGATTCTGCTTCAGCGGCCCGAAGAGAGCTCTCAAAGCTGAGAGTGCTCATTGGAGAATACATCCAACTTACGTTGCGCTTCTAATTGGCCTGGGAGTGGAGGAAGGGACATTATTTTTCAATAACACTTGTCCGCTATTAGGTTCTTGTTGTTAGGTTCTGACTCACAGCAACTCTATGGGCAAAAAAACAAAACGCTCCCCAGTCCTGGGTCATCCTACCAATTGTTCTTATGTTTGAGCCTATTAAATAATTCATTCCTAGAATTTGTTCCAGTCTGCTTAAAAACCAAAAAAAAAACACCCCCCATGGCTTCTGAGACTTTCACAAAAAAGAGCTCAATCTCTTGAGACTTGGATGTGAATAATTTGTGCTATTCACATATGGATACTCAGAACTCTTCTTTGAAATAATTATGTCTACTTGCTGGCATCGAGGCAGCTCATTTAGCAAACAGGCATGGATTTACAGGCGAGAACCGCTTTTCGATCAAGAGCTAGCTCTGTGACCCTGCTAAAACCCTCACCTCTCCCAGCCTAGTTCTTCCTTTGTCAAATTTGAAAACAGCCCCTCATAGGAGAGGCCCTGGGATGGACATGTTACGTGTTAAGGTGCTCAGCAAATGGCAAAGCTCTGCACAAGCATCAGTCATCTGTTCCATGGAAGCTCTGAATCTGCCATGAGGGCTGACACAGAGGCAGTGTGCTCAATATTTCGAGTATAAGCAAGTACATTCCATTGGCAGGCTGTGTGGTCTCACATAAACAAATTGACCCGTCTCTCGTTGGCCTCTGTCTCCCCCTTTGTTCACTGGGCTCTAGCCTGGCTGTTGTGTTTCCTGTGTCTTCAACACACTGTCTACTGCTGCCTCAGTCATTACACCTGCTGTTATCTCTACCTAGGATTCTCTACCCAGCTTTTTGCAAGGCAGTCCCTGGGCTCAAATGTCATTTTTCCCCCCCAGAGAGGCCCCCAATCACCCTATATAAAGCTCCCCCCACATCATTCACCCAACTGATATTGCTGTTTTATTTTCTCCCTTAATACTTTCTGACATCATCTTGTCCATTAACTTGTTCAACATATTCTCTTCTTCTCCACTACAACTAAAAAAAGCCTGCTAGAGCTTTCTTGAATGTTCTGTTTTCTACCATATTCCAAATACCCTAAATATCAATCGGTTAATAATGAATAATTGAATAAATGAATTTGATGTTTTTTTTTGTTTTGGGGGCATCACTGCCCTCTGGTGGTGGGAGTAGAGGCCCAGTCTTGTTGCTGGATTTGAACCTCCAACCCAGTGGGCCGCAGTCCCGCGAACAACCATTATGCCACCAGAGCTCAGCCCGAATAAATGAATTTGCAACAGGTGTTTACATTAGAATTTTTGGACTGAGCCCCGGTGGCGTAGTGGTTGTGCGTGGGACTGCGGCCCACTGGGACGGAGGTTCAATTCCAGCAGTGGGGCTGGGCCTCCTACTCCCACCGCCGGAGAGCAGTGATGCCCCCCCAAAAAAATACATTAGAATTTTTGTTCATTCAACAAATATTATTTATGTGTTTACTATGAGCCAATTTATTCATTGGAAAATACCTTTTTTCAACACTATATATCGTGACTCTACCCATGAACCTCACCAAGTAAAACATGCCAGTGGAGTAAAAGAGACTACATCTGTGGTAAAAGATCATAGAGAAACTCAACACCACCAGTCAGAATAGGCTAGGGGCCAACTGTGCAACAGGCTATCAACTGCTCCCACGCGAGTTCAAATTAAAGCTAAAGATAATTAAAATAAGTCCCAAAGAGCCAAAGGACAATTTATAGGCCATTTCCAGGATGGATTTGATGCATGGTGCACTAATGAATGAAGACAAGGAGAGATTGGGGATGGCGTCAAGGACAGCATATGATAATATGGAGAAAATTAAATACAGAAAAGAAAAGGATAAAAAACAGATTTTAGGAGAAATCTGCTCTTGGATACAGAGTAGTCAAAGCCAGGAAGAGATGGTAAAGTAGAATAACTGAACAAATCTTAAAGGATTGCCACAGAAAACAAAGTAAAGGACAATACTAAAAATGCAAAGACCTGGAGTGAGAAAACCGAAAGGTAAGTGCACACTCAGCATTTCTCAAACTGAAAGAACTAAAGAAAAAATTCAAGCCACCAGTTGCATACAAACAGGAACCCTGATAACATGGTGCATATGCTTTGGGTTCTAACCATAGGTCAGAAGTTCAAAATTTCTAGTTGCTGTGCAGGAGAAAACTGAGGTTTTCTAGGTCCGTAAAGAGTTACCAAAAAAAAAAAAAAAGAGCTATAGTCTTGGAAAATTCTAGGGGCAGTTCTCCCTTGTCCTGAAGGGTCACTATGACTCAGAATTGGCTCAATGACAGTGAATGAGAAGGAGTTAGAATACTGAAGAATTCTATGGGCAAAAAAAATGGAACAACACAGAAAGCATCAAAAGAATATAGAAGTGGCTGAGCCCCAGTGGCCTAAGTGGTTGAGTATGGGACTGCAGCCCCTGTGCTTGGCGGTTCAAATCCAGCAGCAGCAAGACTGGGTAGCTACTACGACCACCAGAGGGCAGTGGTGCCTAAAACTAATATATATATATATATATATATATATATATATATATATATATATATATCACACGAAGTCACTGAACCAAAACCAATTAGTTGGCATTCAGCCATTTCAGGACACAGTATTAATCAAGAATCAGTGATACTGAAGGAAGAAGTAGTTCAAGCTTCACTGAAGGCTCCTGGAATGACAGAATACCAATTGAGATACTGCAACAACTTGGAGCAGCTGGAAGCATTCATTCATCTTTTCCAGGAAATTTGAAAGGTAGCTACCCAGCCAGTCAACTGGAAGGGATCTATATGTGTGCCTATTCCAAAGAAAGAGGATTCAACAGAATGCAGAAATTATCAAACGACATCATTTATATCAAATGCAAGTAAAGTTTTGCTGAAGATAATTCAAACATGCTTGCAGCTTGGACCTCCACACAAGCACTTCCTCAGTGCAAGAACACTTTGTTCTGTTAAGTTGGCATTCCATGATACTCACCTTCCCTACATGATCACTGAAGACAAATGTGTGCATAAGCAAAAGTGGTGGAGAAAGTTGATGGTGCCCGGCTGTCAAAAGATATAGTGTCTAGGATCTTAAAGGCTTGAAGGTAAACAAGAGGCCATCTATCTCAGAAGCAACAAAGCCCACATGGAAGAAGCACACCAGCCGGTGTGACCATGAGGTATCATAGGAGTTGAGTGTCAGGCATCAAAGAACTAAAAATTATATCGTTATAAATGAGGCAGGGTACAGATTGGGGACCCAAAGCACATCTGTAGGTGAAGCGACATCCCCTTACAGAAGAGTCACAGGGAGGAGATGAGCAGTCAAGGTACAGTGTAGCAACAATGAAATATGCAACTTTCATCTAGTTCTTAAATGCTTCGTCCCCCCTCACTCCACTATCATTCCAATTCTACCTTACAAATTTGGGTAGATCAGAGCATGTACACTGGTACAGATAGGAACCAGGAACATGGAGAATACAGGACAGGGGATCCCTTCAGGATCAGTGGTGAGAGTGGCGATGCTGGGAGGGTGGAGGGAAGGTGGGGTAGAAAGAGGGAATCAATTACAAGGATCTGCATATAACCTCCTCTCTGGGGTCTGAGCATCAGGGAAGTCAATGAAGGGAGACATCGGACAGTGTACTATATGACAAAATAATAATAACTTGTAAATTATCAAGGACTCATGAGGGAGGGGGGAGCGGGGAGAGAGAGGATATATGAGGAGCTAATACCAAGGGCTTAAGTAGAAAGAAAGTGTTTTGAAAATGATGATGGCAACAAATGTACGAATGTGCTTTGTATACAATGGATGGATGGATGGATGGATTGTGATAAGAGTTGTATGGGCCCCCAATAAAATGTTTTGTTTAAAAAACGCAGCAACACATCAACAAGAAACTGTCTGAAATCCAGACCAATTCAAAAGAGGACACCTAATAAGAGATCATTACTGCTGTTAGATGGATCTTGGCTTAAAGCATAGAATACGAGGAAGATTCTGTGTTAGACTGAGATGACTACAGAAAGAAATCTAGTCACATTTATATATGCGTATAAAAAAAGAGCTTTATATGAAGGAGCAATTATATATCAAGAAAGCGTCCCAGCGGAGTTCAACTCATGTTCAAAAGTACAATACTGGCCCAGAGGTCCCTCTTCAGATTCAAGCTGTCATATACAGTGATGCAGATGCCGGGAGACCACCAGCTGTGGATGCCCAGTCAAGGGGATGCAAAGTCTTTGGAAACACAGCAGGGCTCTGGCAGCTTCAGGGTCAGTGGCAGAGAGATGGAGGTGACCAGGGCCCTCCTTTCTATGAGGAAGCCACACCCATAAGGTGTCATCATCAGGTTGTCACTTGATTGATAGTGTGGATACCACTCCTACACTTTTATGCATCAAGTTGACATAAGATTATCTATCACAGACCACCCTTTATCAACTTGACACCTTTACACAACTCTTTAAGTTCATTTTATTGTGCTCTTAGTTTTTTTAATAACAATCCATATATCAATTATATTAAGCATATTTGTACATATGCTGCCATCATCATTTTCTAAACATTTACTTTCTATTTGAGCCCTTGGTATCAGCTCCTCTTTTTTTCCTCCTTCCCCCACCCTCCCAACCTCGTGAACCCTTGATAAATTATAAATTATTATTGTTTTCATATCTTAAACCAACTGCTGTCTCCCTTTACCCATGTTTCTGGTTTTTTTGTCCCCATTGGGGTAGGGGAGTGGTTATGGGTGGATCCCTTCCTCCCTCCACCTTTCCCCTACTCTCTTGGCATCACTACTCCCATTTCTGTTCCTGAGGGGTTTGGCTGACCTGGATTCCATGTGTTGTGAGCGCTTGTCTGTACCAGTATACATGCTCCAGTCTAGCCAGGACTGAAAGGCAGGAGTGGGGTCAGGATCATGGGGGGTGAGGAATCCTCAAAGGACCAGGATACTGAGTGTTTAATTAATGCTATCATGTGCCCTTCTAGATTCATCCCTTGTGACCCTTTTGTGTGGGGATGTCCGATTGTCTACAGATGGGTTTGAGTCTCTGCTCTGACCCCCTTTATTCTCAACAATGTTTTTCTTGTTTTGGGTCTTCTGATTCCTGTAAAGAAGAACATGGCATCCAGATTTGGGGAAGGCTCATTAGCCAGCTGTTATATGCCAATTTCACAACCTTCCTTGCTGAAAGTGAAGATGACACGAAGCACTAAAAAGCATCATCATGATAAATTGAGAAAATATTGAAGTTGTCAAGCATTTATTTCATTTTATTGGTCTACAATCAATGCTCATGACAGCAGTCAATAAATCATTGTACTACATTGGACAAATCTGCTACACAGGGTCACCTTACAGTGTAAAAGAAAGTATGTCATTTTGAGAACTAAAGTTAAACTGACCCAAGTCATGGTATTTTTTTTTTTTTAGGCATCACTGCCCTCTGGTGGTGGGAGTAGGAGGCCCAGCCTTTGCTCCTGGTAGCCGGAACTGAACCTCCATCCCAGTGGGCCACAGTCCCGTGCACAACCACTACGCCACCAGGGCTCAGCCCGTCATGGTATTTTTCAATCACTGTATACGTATATAAAAGCTGAACAATAAGTAAGGGAAAATGAGGAGTTAGCTTTTGAATTATGGTGTTGGCTAAGAATATTAAATATACCATGGGTTACTAGAAGAGACATCTCCTTTCTGGGAGTTTGTTGGGCTATGGTGGCAGAAGCTGTGTCACTGCCATCTCTCCAGCAGGGTCACCACAGTGAACAGATTTCAGCAGAGCTTCTGGACCAAGAACAGACTAGGAAGAAGGAGTGAGCTGCCCACTTCAGAGCAAGTAGCACTGAGAACCTTATGCATAGCTTCAAAACACTGTCAGTTTCTGAAGGCCTGATGAGTGAAAGTAGAAAACCGTCAAAAGAGTAACCTCCAGGGACTGAGCCCTGCTGGCGTAGTGGTTGTGCGCGGGACTGTGGCCCACTGGGATGGAGGTTCAATTCCAGCAGTGGGGCTAGGCCTCCTACTCCCACCACCGGAGAGCAGTGATGCCCCCCCCAAAAAAAAGAGTAACCTCAAGCTGAGCCCCGGTGGCGTAGTGGTTGTGCGCGGGACTGTGGCCCACTGGGATGGAGGTTCAATTCCAGCAGTGGGGCTGGGCCTCCTACTCCCACCACTGGAGAGCAGTGATGCCCCCCCCCAAAAAAAAGAGTAACCTCGAGCTGAGCCCTGGTGGCGTAGTGGTTGTGCGCGGGACTGCAGCCCACTGGGATGGAGGTTCAATTCCAGCTCCACAGAGCAAAGGCTGGGCCTCCTACTTCCACCACCAGAGGACAGTGATGCCCCCCCCCCCAAAAAAAAAGAGTAACCTCTTGGGTCAGAAAGCACTGATTGAGAAAGCATATGACTGAGGAGGAACTGCTTATGCAAAGTACAGCCAACCAGGTTCAAAGTAGAGCCAACCAGGTTGATGTGCATGAACTAAAACCTGTTTGAGTAAAGTCCTCGGGATCTTCATTTGATGAGGGAGTATAATTTAAACTGAGAAGAAACAGTTGCAAAAGTCTACTAGTAATCAAATTTGGAGTGTGCGAAGTATGAATCCAGGAAATCTGGAAGGCGTCAAAAATAAAATGAAACAAAGATGGATAATCCTAGGCATTAGCGAGTTGAAATGGACTGAAAATGGCCATTCTGAATCAGAAAATCATATAGTTCACTATGCCGGGAATGAAATAATCATGAAGAATGGTGTTGCATTCATTGTCAAAAAGAATATTTCAGGATCTATCTTGAAGTATATCATTTGTAATAGGATTATATCTATCTGCATACAAGGAAATCCAATGAATACAACAATTACTCAAATTTATGCACCTATCACAAAACATTAGTGGTGAAGAAATTGAAAAATTCCCCTACCATCTTCATTTTGAAATTGCTTTAACATGCATTGATAATTATGTCCAACTGGAATGCAAAAGTTGGGAAAAAAGAGGAAGAAACAGTAGTTAGAAAATATGGTCTTAGCGATAGAAGCTGGGGAGCTCATGGTAGAATTTTACAGGACCAATAACTTGCTCATCACAGATACCTGGTAAAGTTGAGGGGCAGGGAAAAAAATGGAAGGCCCTCATCAAGATGGATTGACACCGGGACCGGATTAAAGCCAGGGATACATATGGTAGCCAACTCAAAAGGAGGGGGAAAGAAAAAAGACACGGGTAGCCGGGGGAACAGGGCACTAACCCACCCAAGGGGAGCGTGTTGTTTATATCTCCACAGGGAAAGAGGGACCAGACTTCAACCCAGTGCTCCAAGATGAAAATACAACACACTGGCACAAAGCAGGGAACCAACAGGCTTGATGGGCCAGCCCCATTACCAACTAAGTGTACAGCCCCCACTCCCTGCAGAAGAATTCATTTCAGAGGACAGCGCTGAAGCTACAGCTCAGGGAGGGCCCATGTCTGATCGGAGCATGCAGGAAGAGTTGATACCAAGGGTTCAAGTAGTAAGGAAGTGTTTTGAAAATGATGAAGGCAGCAAATGTACACATGTGCTTGATGTAATGGGTGTATGGATTGCACGAGCCCCCAATAAAATGGTTTTTGAAGATAAATAAAATTAAAAAAAAATTTTTTTTTAATTTTTTTTTTTAAGGCATCACTGCCCTGGTGGTGAGAGTAGGAGGCTCAGCCTTTGCTCCTGTGAGCGGGAATTGAACCTCCGTCCCAGTGGGTCGCAGTCCCGCGCACAACCACTACGCCACCGGAGCTCAGCCCAAAATTTTTAAAATTTAAAAGAGGTAATCATGAAAAGTAAAATTGACACCATGGCTGCAACAATGGGTTGAAACATAGGAAAGAGAATGAGGATGGCACCGGTCTTGGCATCCTGTTGTACACACTGTTGCCCAGACTCAGCCTATTCGTGGCACCTAATTATAACAAGCTAGCACCTCAACGTGCCGGAGATCCCCTTGAGAACAAAACAGCAAAACACGTGTTCCTTCTTGGGGCTTGTCTTGTAAAGGAGAGACAAACAGCAAACTAAACAAGAGTAAAATATATCCTACGCTCGGGCTGAGCCCCGGTGGCGTTAGTGGTTGAGTGCAGGGCTTGGCCGTTCAAATCCAGCGGTGGCTCTCAGGAGCAGCGCCGGGTAGCTCCCACGACCACCAGAGAGCAGTGACGCCCCAAAACAAAACAAAAACAAACAAACAAATTATATCCTATGCTCAATTATGAAGTTAAAGAGGAAAAAATAAACCTGGGGAAAAAAGATATAAAGTGTGATCAGGTGGGGTAAGTGGTAGTCAGGGATAAATTTTAGGGAGAGCTGTTGGAAGCTGTCATCAAGTCTACTCCTGGCAACCCAGGTCTTTGTGATGTTCAGAGTTTCCACTGGCTGATTTTCAGAAGACCACTAGACCTTTCTTCCTCCTCTATCATAATCGGGAAGTTTCGCTAAAACCTTTTTCGTAGCATAGCAACACACAAGCCTGCACAACAGATGGGTATCGGCTACACAGGACTGCATCCGCCAACAAACTAACGAGAGCTTTCACGTTGTTGTTGCTGTTGTGGACTGCCCACGAGTCACTTCCAGTTCATGCGGATACCTGTGTGTGACAAAGCACCACCCAATTCTGCATCACTCCAATGGTTATGTGGACGCCCACTGTGGCAGCCACTGGGTCAATCCACCTTCTGGAGGACCTTCGTCCTTGGGCTGACACTCTTCCAATCATGATGTCCGGACCGGGGACTACCTCTCCTGATGACACGTCCAAAGACCGTGAGGTTGAGTCTCACATGTTCACAGCACTTCTCAGGAGCATTCTGGTTGTAGTTCTTCCACAACAGATTTGTTTGTTTTCCTGGCACTTCGTGGTACTTCTAATATTCTTTCCCAATACTATCATTTAACTATCAATGACTTGGCGATCTCTATTGTTCAACCCCCACATGCGAATGAGGAGAATGAAAATACCATGGCTTGAGTGAGGCACACCGTAGTCTTCAAAGTGACATCTTTGTCCTCTAACACTTTAAAGATGTCTTGTGCAGCAGATTTGCCCAGTGACACTTATTTGACTTCTTGACTACTGCTCATCGGAGGGAATCATGCCTGACCTCTGCTGGCTTCCGTTTTGCCACAAGACAGGTCCCACATGCCTCCGTACTCCACATCCTGCTTGCTTGAACATTGTCTGACCCCAGCTGTGGCTCCCACACCACTCTTAAGCTTTTGCTGAGTTCCCGCACCCACATTGCAATGACCACACTGGAGTCCCAGAAAACACATGAAAGGGATTTATGAAGGGAATTCTCTGGTTCCACAAGGCATGGATCAGTGAACACTAAGGATACAACCCTCAGCAACACCTCTTCTCAGCCAGCAGCCAAGACTCATTCAGCCACATGGTTCCTTGGCCTCCCCCTCCATGGGTTCGAAAACCAACACACTAGTCTTCTTCACGGTCTTGTCGCTACTCCTGTTCGGCCTGTTTCCTTGCCTCTGGTCATGGTTTGACTCCTCTGCTGTATCCCCTAGTCTCCAGTGCCAACTCTGGTGCTTTTGCTCCCAGCCTCCCCTCCTGCCCCACTGCAGACCGGTCAGGAGGACTCCTCAGGCCAGTGCGGGTGACTCCTGAAAACCCGAGGGCAGATTTGTGTGTGGAAGAGGTAACATTTTCCGCTAGAAAAGTGGGCATCTAGATGGAGAAGTCGGGAATTCTGGGGAAGGTCTGGGCTGTGGGCTGGCTTGTGGAACTCAAAATTTTATTGGCAGTAATTGAACTAGGAGAGGAAACCCCAGCGCTAACATTTACAAATCACCTAACCCAAACCAAGCTCACTGCCATCAAGGCTATACCGATTCATAGCGACCCACGGGGACGGGGGAAAACTGCCCTGGGTAGAAAACCTCGCTCGCTTGTCTCGCACGGGGCAGCTGGTGGTTTCGAACCGCTGACCTTGCCGTTGGCGGACCGACACGTAGAATTTAAGCCAATTACTAGTCCCGGGCCTCAGTTTCCCCGCCAGTAAAACGGTGGAGTTATTTTCACCAAGCAAGACCTTCGTAAGAGGGGAAACTGTGAGTCAGAAAACAACGTCAGAGGCTAGACCTGAGCACAACGAACGCAAGCGACCGCTACCACGGTGCCGCCAGAGTCCGCACCGCCAGGCGTCCTGCCGCGCGCAAGCCTCGCGAGATTTGCCGGCCGGGCCGAATCGCCCCAGAGCTACATCTCGCGAGACCGCGACGCGGGAGCTGCCCCCGACCGGTTAGGACTTGCGGGAGCGATGGACTATCCCGCATTGGGCGCCGTGGAGGCCGCGGGCGGCCGAGGGGCCGGGCCGTACCGCAGCATGGAGGAGCGCGAGGGCCGCGAGCCGGACGGGCTGCGCTGCGACCGCGAGGGGGCGCGCCGCCTGTGGGAAGCCGTGTCCGGGGCCCAGCCGGTGGGGCGGGAGGAAGGTGAGTGCGGGCTCCAAGGGGGCCTCCCCCGCGGGACGCCGCGGCCCGCCCGCCGGCCGAGCAGCCTCGCGGGCCCGCAGCCACGCCCCCTAGCGGCCGGCCCGCCCCCCTGGCGGCACGCGCCCGGGGGCCTCCGGGACGCCGCTGCCCACCCGCGCCGGGCGCCGTGGGGTATCCCCGCCCCGCGCGCACCTTGTCGGGCATCGACTGGCCCAGCTCGTCGTTCTCAGAACCCGGGTTCTCCCGCTTGACCCGGCGGGGCGCCACTCGCTCCGGCCCCTCGCTTCTCCCGAGGGCCGCCGGGCCCTCCCAGTCGGGTCTGTCCGAGTGCATGGCAGCTCCAGCCTACCCGCCCCTAGGTCTCGGCCGGCAACCCCGGGCCCCTTTCCGAGCTCAGGGTCCAAGAGCCTAAGAAACAGGCCTTGGCACCGGCCTTGGGAGAGCTCCTACTTGTCCCCCCCCCTCGGGGGTGGACCGCGGTACCCAGGCCACCCCAGGTGTTGGACCGGGACCGGCGCCTGCGTCGGATGGGAGAGAGGAAGGGGAGTCAGATGCACACACTAGCAGCTGTGAGTGTGTGTGTAGGGGGGGGGGG
>PVJH01039208.1:0-16597 GCA_004026705.1 Nesogale talazaci
AGTAGAAAGGGGGAACAGATTTCTCGGATCTACATGTGACCTCTCTGGGGTGTGGACAGCAGGGTGGAGGGGTGGGTGAGTGAAGTGACACATTAGACAGTGTAAGATATGAAGAGGTAATAACAATTTTAAGCTATTGGAAGTTCATAGGGGAGAACAAGGGGGAAAGGGATATATGGGGAGTTGGAATTAAAAAGATAAAGAACTAGAGGAAAGAGGGGAAGAGGAGCTTATGCTGGAGGGATTCAAGTAGATAATGTAGATGAATGTGGCAACATGTCTACAAATATGCTTAATACAAACGATGTACTAAATGTTGTAAGAGCCCCCAATAAAATCTATATTTAAAAATCTATTAAAAATAAAAGAAATAAACATAAAAAAGCTGTAATATGCAGGTGCTACAACCTTGCTTGTGCTGTATTACATTATGAACAGTGATTGTGGGTTCAAGCAAGATGCAATCCTCGACAATTTCAATCTTTTCTCCTACTACCATTATTGGTCCATTTGTGAGGGACTGGGTATTTTTCACATTGATTTGCAATCCATACTGAAGGCATCAATTCTTGATTTTCAGCTGCTGTTCTTGATCGTTATCAGCAAGTGCTTCAAGTCTTCACTTTCAGAAAGCAATGTTGGGTCATGTACACATTGCATAATGGTGATACACACCTGTCCTGATTTTAAACCAAGCAAAATCCCTTTGTTCTTTTAGCAAAAAGCTGCCTCGTGGTCCAGGTTCACATTCCACATGAGCGTAATGAAATGTTCTGGAAATCCCTTTCTTCTCAAGGCAATTCAGAGTTTTATTTCCTTTTTGCTGCTCTACATAACCAAATGACTTTGCGTTGTCATAAAACACATGTAAGCATCTTTTATTATTTTCTGCATTTGATCAAGGTGCTTCCCGCATCAGCGATGATATACATCTTTCCCTGTTCTCTTCAGAATCCAGCTTGAATTTCTGGCAGCTCCTGTCAATGTGCTGCTGCAGTTGTTGAATGATCTTCTGCCAAGTTTAATTGCCTGTCTTATTTAACAATGTTTCAATATTTCTGAATTGTTTAGTTACCTGTATTGGAATATGTACAAATATGGATCTCTTCCAGTCAGTAGTTGTCTTCCAAATTTCTTAATGGGAGTGCACGCTTTCATTGTTCCATCGGTTTGTTGAACTCTTTCGGTTGATATTTAGTCAATTCCTTGAGCTGTATTTTTTGCTAAAGCCTTCAGTACAAGCTGGACTTGTTTCTTCAATACCTTCAGGTACTGACCATATGCTACCTTTGAAATGGTTGAACATAGACTCCACTTTTTTTGTTTTTGTTGTGCTTTTGGTACACTGGCTGTATATTTCTTCCATCTTCTTTTGATGTTTCCTGTATTGTTCAATATTTAGTTCGTAGAATCTTTTAATGTTGTAACTCCAGGATTAAATTTTTTCTTCCATTCTCTCAACTTATGATATGCTGAATGTTTTTTCCCTCCTTTTTTTTCCAACTCCATGTCTTTGCACATTACCATATACCACTCTATTTTGTATTCTTGAACTGATCTTTGAGATTTTTGGTTCAACTTTTTACTTCACCATTTCTTCCACTTACTTGAGGTATGCCATGTAGAACAACAAGTTAAAGAATCTCTTCTGACAACCACTTGGATTTTTCCTTTCCTTTAACGATCCTTTTCTTTTTTTAAGTTTGATGTTCTTGATGTCATCATACAGCTAGTCAGGTGTTCTGTCATTGGTGTTCCATATGTCAAATTCATCCTTGAGAAGTCTCAAAATTCAGGTGGGATATATTCAAGATATTTTGGCTCTCATGGATTTTAAAAAATTTTCTTCAACTTCAACTTTCATATGAGCAATTCATGGTATGTTGCACAATCAGCCATTGGCTTTGTTTGGGCTGATTGTATTGAACTTCTGCATTGTCTTTTCCAATACATGTCATCAATTTGGTTTCTGGGAAGTTTGTGTGTATAGTCATTGTTTATGTTCTGAAAATAGGCAGTGCTGACCAAGAAGTTAGTGATCCTGCAAAATTCTGTCATGTGATCTTATGCTTCAGTACCATCACCAAAGCCATATTTTCCAAATACTATTCCTTCCATATTGTTTCCAATTTTAGCACTCCAATCACCAATAATTATCAATTGATCTTGATTGCATATTAGTTAATTTCAGGGTACATATACTAGTAAATACTTCAATTTTTTCATATTTTGCTTTAGTGATTGGAAGGAAATTTGAGGAAATAGTTATATTGATTGTATTTCTTTTTGTTTGTTTGTTTTGTTTTGTTTTGTTTTTTGGGGGGCATCACTGCTCTCCAGTGGTGGGAGTAGGAGGCCCAGCCCCACTGCTGGAATTGAATCTCCGTCCCAGTGGGCCGCAGTCCCACGCACAACCACTATGCCACTGGGGCTCAGCCCAATTGATTGTATTTCTATGTGTGGACATATATATTATCAC
The DNA here is from genome assembly GCA_004026705.1 of Nesogale talazaci. Taxonomy (NCBI): domain Eukaryota; kingdom Metazoa; phylum Chordata; class Mammalia; order Afrosoricida; family Tenrecidae; genus Nesogale; species Nesogale talazaci. The sequence continues at coordinate 2,480 of PVJH01039208.1, forward strand.
ATCACAGATAGTGTTATGCTTAATGAAAGATTTTGACATGTCCTTTTTGATGATGAATACTATGCCCCTCTTCTTGAATTTGTTATTACCAGTATAGCAAACTATATAATTTTCTTATTTATAATGATCAGTAGCAGTCTGTTCAACTCATCAATGCTAGCATATTGGCTATATGTGATGTATTTCATTTTTGACAATTTCCAATTGTCCTAGATTCACACTTTCTATATTACAGGTTGGATTTATCAATAAATGTTTACTGCTCCTTCTCAGTTTGACTGATGCCCTATCAGGAAATGAAGGTCCCAAAATCTTTGCTCCATCCTCATCATTATGGTCAACTCTGTTTTAAGAGAGCAACTCACTCTTTCTTAGTTACATTTTCAGTGTATTGGGGTCTCATCGTCTGACACTATCCTTGACAAGTTTACTCAGATATTTATGAGGTTCTCAATGTCCAGTTTTTCAGAAGTAACTCTCGAAGCTTCGCTGAAATGTATTTGCCTTGGGACACCCTGCTGGTATTTGAAAAACCAGTGACAAAGCTTCAAGCATCACAACAACATGGTAACCACCACAGTATGACAAACTGACAAACAAGTAAGTGGTGGGTAGTTAATCTATGTATATAAGAATATTATTCACGTGTTGTTATTAAACAATCTATCAAAAATCATTTAATTTAATGAAAACGTAAATATCAATGATAAGAAGTGAATAAAGCACTCCAAAAATTAAAAAGAGAAAAATAACATAAAGTTCTATAATTATTCACATGATAGAGATGCATATTTATATGGTTCTGCAGAATTTCTAAAAAATATAGTCATTATTTTCATTATACATTAACTAAATTTATTTATTGCCATAATCACAGAAAGTGTAAAACATGAAAGAAGCTATAGGAAATGAGAGGTTAGAATAAAATCCAAAATATAATAAGCATTGTGATGTGATAAGAGAATAAGAGCCAAAAAGATAACTAAAGAGAAAAGAAATGTATCATTTTAAAGATTTGATAAAAGTATGTCTTCTTATGTTTACAAAATATAATGAATGTCATAGGAGTCCTTTGGCACAGTGAATTTGAGAGTGTACTTCTAACAGAATGGCCAGTGGCTCAAAGTGCCAGCTGCATCAGGCAGAAGAAAAGAGGCTGTCTGCTTTCAGAAAGATTTATAGCCCCACAAATGCTCAGGAGCAATTCTCGCCAGCCCAACCCTATCAGGTTGCTGTGTGTTAGAATCTACTCAGTGACAAGGAGTGGGATTTAATGAGTGCAATACACAGTACAACTAAAAGGAATTCATGTCTACTAAGAAAAGCACATGCACATACAATCACAAAACACCATCACCTACAAAAACTTTAAGTAAAGTTTTTAAAGTAAGTCAGTTAATAATAACGATACAGGAGATTTTGCTAACACAAAAATTAAGATTAAAAGAGTGGAATTATATCTCTAAGATGACAAAAATTGGCAAAGTCATATTTTATATCCTGCAAAATTTTATGCAATTGTATGCAGTAAATAAAAAATAGTTTCAAATCAGAAGTGATATGTTCACCTGTGTTTTTCTTATGCTTTACTAGTTATTGCATTTTAGATCAAATACATTTATGTACATATTTGTAATATTCTCAAACAATATATTGGAAATAAAATTCAGCAATACACCAAAATATGTAATCTTGTAAATTTAATGTTGTATGACCAAGTTCAGTTTATCACAGAAATATGACTATAATATTAGAAAGCACTCAAAAATTATGTTTAAGTAGTACCAATGCCTTTCTATTCAGTCATTTATTTGGGGCCATATTCAAGATTATGAAATGTGGAAATTAAAAAAACCTGTGAGGAAGAACCTGCTCTGATTCCTAGCAAAAAATAATTATATATTACGTTTGACTTTGCAAATAAACAAATATTGAATGATGTGCTATTATTAATTGCTTGATGACTATATTGCCAGTAGCTTAGCAGCTTACAGAAGCATACATTTATTAGCACTTCTGTGGAGAGGGATTATTGGAACAGATGAACTTAGTCCTCTCCCTTAGGTTCTCTCAAGCCACAATCGAGATGTTAGTCAAGGTCTGCCATTGGACCTTTCTCAACTGGGGACAAATACCCATCCCAGCCTGTTGGATTGTTGGTAGCATGCAATTCCTTCTGGAGTTATTGAAATGAGGGCCTCTGTTTCTCGCCGGCTTTTATTAGAAGCCATCTGCATCTCCCATCACTTTAACCTTCTCAATATGACAACCTGCTTTCCCAAAGCCCGGCAGGGGGAATAAGTGGGCAAAATGGGTGCAAATCTTCTGTAACTTATAATGAAAATGATCATCACCTTTGTCATGTTCCATCGGTTAGGAGTGAGAACATTAAGGATGAACTCTGTGGAAAGCATACTGCCATCTAGCTGTTTCTGACTCATAGCAATGGCATAGGACAGGGTAGAACTGCCCTCCTGATTTTCAAGACTATGAATCCTCGTTGGAGCAGAAACACTCAGCTTTTTTCCTGAGGAGTGATTGGTGGGTTTGAACTGCTAATCTTCCCATTGATGAACAATCCACTGTAACAACAGGACTCCTACCTTACACACACACACAAATTCTATTCATTTAGTCAAGATACTGCATATAGAGAGAGAAAACATAAATTTTATTTTATTTTAAACTTTTCTTTCCTTCCTTTTTGTATATATTTTCTCTTTCTCATGTTTTTCTCACATCTCCCTTGCCTTATTTTCTATTTCTCATGTTTTTCTCACATCTGCCTTGCCTTATTGTATTTATTCTCCTCAAGTTTCTTCTTAATTTGAAATACTTTCCATCTGAGATAAGTTCTAATCATTGTTAACTGTCCACATCACAGCCCATATCCGATCTTTGGTGTCATTTTAACTCGATCATTTCACTAGGTACTTTGGAGTGATTGATGTTTTCTAATAATCAAACAATGATTTAAAGAGACAATGATATTAAAGATAAAAAAGAAGTCAGCTGAATTGGGAAAATAAGACTCTGGAGATATATCTAAATTGCTTGGGGCTTTAACTAATGCAATATAGTATTGAAAGAATGAAATTATATATTCAATTCAATGCAACTAACTCAAGTAGAAGCTTACCAGATTGACAATAAAATTCTCCTCTTGTACTTTAGCATGGAATGTCTCTATTGTACACCTGATCAATGAATTTTTTAGGAGAAGTGATCATTTATGTCTGTTCCATTGTCCCTAAGACAAGGCTAATTTCTTTCCAACAGCCAGTGCTCATTAATTTAGACAACTTTGTGAGAAGCCCAGCTAAATATTCAGAAATAACTGTTCATTCAAAAAAGATCGCATATACTCCTTTTATATAAAAATCACTATATCCTGGAACTTTGAATATGCATAGTTATAAATGGTAAGTTCTGTGGTAATTACATAATTTCATGTCAAATTGAAAATATCTAAAAATGTGGGGTGGAGTTTAGCCTGTCAATCATGGAGATAGGACTGAGATATATAGCTCTTTGGAAGCCAATCTCTCTCTCTCTCTCCTCTCTCTCTTTCACACACACACACACACACACACACACACACACACACACTGGGCTGTGACCTTTGTGGATTTGATTTGGACTGGGCTGGAATGTTTTCTTAATATGTAATTACTCCTGGATTTAAAGTTTTCCCTTATGCATATAGGATTATCACAGGATTCCCCCTACCACACACACACACACACACACACACAACACAATCTAACATAAGTTTCCTATGTTAAAGGAGAGAAGATGACTATCTACAGTTAAGTAAATGAGCTTCACTATAAGCCAACAACGGATTGCTTAATTTGAAGTTCAAAAGACCTGTCTTAAGAATCAAAAGAAGAAAAACAAGCAACATAAGCAAGCAACACATAAATATGATGAAGTTTTTCCACATTAACTTAGTTTCTTCTGTTTTTTTAGGATTATTAATAATAACTACATTTTTGACAAGTTGTTTATGTTAATTTAACTAATTAATTTACTATTAATTACTACTAATTAATTTACTATTAATTAATTTGCTATTAATTTACTGTAGCCCAAGCTGTTCTCTGATAAAGTGGCATACAGATCTAAATTTTCTTAGGGCTTATTAAATAGTTGTTACTTCATAGGGTGCATTTCAGAGTATAAAGCTTGAGAGTATACACACACACATACATACATACACACAAACACACTGAAAAAAGGTCCACTGTGAAAAGCTTCGAGAGTACTAATTTTTCCCACTAAGTGAGCATCGGGGATATTATTCTGAGTTAGTGTATCCAGTGGTGTCTCCTGGGAAACTGCTCTCTGATCACAGTGAATTTCTTTTTCCTTAAAAGCAGTTTTCCTCAAACCATGGTCATTGTGAAGGCCAATTTAGGACAATAGCCTGCAGTTGTGAATTTTTGTTTCTTGTTTGGGGAAAATGTCACAGGAACTGTTGTGATGTTGAACACAACTTACAAGGACAATAATATAGGGGGAAAACAAGTGGATTACTGGTTTTCTCATTTCAAAAAGGTGAAATGTAGATCAATAATAAACTTCATTCTGGATGTCCGTTACTTCCTGAACAGATGAAAATGTTGACTTGTGGTGCATTTGGAGCTCTTACACTACTAATCAAGCTATTGAGAGGTTTTGAAAAGATAGCATAACTGTGTTTGACCAAAAAAGCCTTGAATTGTGAGGGGACTGGTTTTATCACCACAACAATGCTTCTGCTCACACAGCCTTCTCAATGCATCAGGTTTGGGCAAAAAATGGCATGCCTTTCTTGCCCTGTGCAACTTAATATCCTCACATCACCCTGTGTGACTTCTCTTTGTTTCCATCAATGAAGAAGAACACAAAGGACTGATTTGAGCACATAGAAGAGGTAAAGAAGAAAAATAAAGGAGATTTGAAAAATGTTTTCAAGAATGGAATCGCAGAGTTGACAAGTGTGTTAAGTGTAATGGAGAATACTTTGAAAGTGATGTTTGCCTTGTAAATAAATAAATACATAAGTTAGAAAAATATTCCATTTCTTTTGGCAACTCCTCATATGCAAAAAACCTGGACTCCCTACTTGAGTATTGGTAGTCTCCAATCTTAGGACAGGTTTCATTTCATTGGTAGAACTCTCCAGTTTGCTTTCAATTCTACATAGATTCTCTAAAATAATTTCATAACATGTTGTCGAAGAATACTGTCTATCTTCTTCCTAATTGATTTGAACACTATCTAGATTTAGGCAAAATACTCAATCATAAAGGTATTAGTAAAATGTGATTCATTAGTACACAGATATGAAAGCTGAAAGTCTTAGACTATACATATTTAAAATAATTAGAGTTTATCCCGACAAAAACAAATTTATTTTGAATTATGATGGAGGATGATCGATCCATTATCTTTCTAATATTTTGTTCACTGACAAGATGAAACTATAATATTAACTCTCTATATTTGTTCATGATTATTTTGTTGTTTTCTACTTTAATATCAAGTCAAAGCTTCTTTATATACTATGTAGGATGTTGCACAATTTGTTCCATACATACCTTGTTAGCTTCAGTTTCTTCCTTGCTCCCAATCACTTTTATCCCTATCCTATTCTTAGCTATTCTACCATTTTTCTCAATTTCTTCATGCCATGTGTTCCCATGAACCTTTCTGAGGGGCCTATCCATGTACTTTTTTCTTTACCAAAAAATATCCTGAAAAATATTTGATTCATAATCAAACAAATACCTCGCTCTCGATTTCCTTTCTTCTTTATTTAACTCTATTTCTTCAGTCTTGAACCCAACGTTTAGTTCCTTGAAGTATTATTCATTGATTTTCCACATGAGATTTAACCTCCATTTTAAACCAGAGCAATATATACCACTAATCTCTTTCAATTAATATAATGAATATTCTCTAACTTTACTATTTCAGGAGTAAAAATTATTAGAAATTTGCAATATACAGAGGACACAACCTTGCTTTCTGAAAATGAGGCAGTTAATGTTGAATGTCAAAGTCTAAAGACTCCACTATAAATTACAGTTCACTGAAAAGAAAACAAAGTTCTCCACAACAGGGCCAATAAAGCAACATTATGTTCAACAAGCAAAATATTGATATTGTGAAGGATTTCATTATGCTCGGGTCTACAAGAGCAACATTCAAGAAATCAAATGACATATCACATTAGACAAATCTGTTGCAAAAATGTCTTTAAAGTGCTCAGAAGCCAAAAAATCACTTTGAAGACTAAAATGCACAAAGCTCAAGCCACAGTATGCCACTCACCTCATTTCTTTGTGCAAACTAGAAAATGAATAATGAAGACTGAGGAAAAATTGATGCATTGCAATGACACTGCTGACAAAGAATAATGGATGTACAAGAAGAACAAACACAAGTGTTTGTTGGAAGTAGTTAGAAGTGTGGCCAGAATGCTCCTTAGAAGTGATGATAGAGAGACGTCTCTCGAGGTGCCTTGGACATGTTGGCATGAGGGACCAGACCCCAGAGAAGAATATCATGCTCGGTAAAGAGAACGACATTCAATGAGATGAATTGACACACCTGTGGCTACGCTGACTGCCATAAGATCCATGCTGACTCATAGTAGCCATTTGCAGACTTCCGATACTGTACTTGGTTACTGGAGCGGAGGACACAGTCTTTCTTCACAGTCTTCTCCACCTGTTGGTGGTTTCGAACTGCCAACCAAGTGGATCACAAACCAACAAGCAATCACTGCAGTACCAGGGCTCCTTACCTGCTATTTCAATGAGCTCATAATGTGTTTTTGATGATGCAGGACTGAGCAGTGTTTCTTGCTATTGTACAGAGGTTCACTGAGTCACAGCTGACAGGAACATATATAACAGCAACAACATTGTGAAAATATGAGTGTCACCTTCATGAGTTTCATGAAGTTCTAAGTTGTTTTAGCACTAGGCTCAATTAGCTTATCATTTGCTAGAGCGCATCATTCAGAAGGGGTTAAAATATTGTATTAATTAATCTTATCTTTATCATCATTCTCTCCAACTGCTGTCATAAAATAAGGATACTTACTGGGAGGATAATAACTGGGCAAAATGATGTTGCAGCAATTGTAGTGTGACAAAATGGTTTCTATAATATTCAGGAGTATTTTGGATGGACTCAGAAACCACAGGGTCTTTGATTTACATAATGAAAATTATACCTTGCCTGATTAGTCTTTGTCATTACTTAATGACCAAGAATAGCATAAAAAAAGACAGAAACTTCAAAGTGGGAGGACTATTAGCACAATACCAGTTTATACCTTTCTCCTAAAAATTTTTAACAAAATGCACCAATATGAATTTAAAATAGATCAGCAACATACAATTTTAAGTAATATAATTTCAATGTTTTAACCTGCAAGGAAGGAGACCAAATCATTGATGATTAACAAAAGAATCCCCTCATTGGTTATTCTATAAGGAAAGAAGTGGATGGAAGAAGTTAAATATGTGGTTTAGGCATTAGGAGCTGAATAAACTGTTAAGTGGAAGAGAGCAGTGAGGCAAAGAGAAAAACATGAAAAGCAAGAGACACAAAGGAACATACTCATGACCATAGATAAATACTAACTCAAAGGAGAGAGAAAAAAACCCTGCAGTCTGAAAATTTTCCCCCATTTAAGAGAAATGCAGAGGCAAACAGTTACAAGTTCTTTAAACAAATCACTGATAAAACTACATGGGAATTTCTTGTTGAATCATTCTTTCCTAAACATGATTAACTTTTCCATGCACACAACTCTATTTCCTAACCTCTTCTTCCTTTGTTCTCATCTTGCTGTTCATTGTAACAGAAAATGAGATAGAACAGAAACCTTCAAAGTAAAGTCCAAGGGTGAGCATAGATGACAGTGCGTTTTGTTTTGCTGTTTGAAGTAGAACTATAAAACCAGTTATTGTCAAGTTGATTCTAACTAACGGTAACCCCATGTGTGTCAAAGTAGAATTGCACTCGATAAAAAAACCAAAAAATCAAACTACAGTAACTGCCATCAAATGTCTGCTGACTCGTGATGTTTTCCAGAGGTAACTAACTGTTAATGGGAGTAGAGACTCCAGTCTTTCTCCCATGAGAGGCTCTTCCACTTGGCAGTGCAGCTCACAATCACTACCCAGCAGGGTTCACTAGCTGTTCAGACTTTCATTAGGATGACCAAGCTTTCGGTAGATGACCAGACTTCTCTTTTAAAGTGCCTCTGTGTGGACTCACATTGACAGCTTTAACCAACCAAGCATAGCAAATATTTACACTATCCTAGAACTACATAACGTTAGAGACTACAATATAATGAAACTGGAAAATTATAGCATAATTAGAATTTAAAACAAAACTTGTTTTGTTTGAAAGCTTTCCAAGTGCTCTCTTGAGTATCTTCTGAATAGATGACAAAATCAAAATCCAAAAAGAGCAATAATATAATCTTTGCATATGAAACAAAAGTGTTTAAGTTCCATGTACAGACCATTACAGTCTTAAACACTTGCATTATTAAAAAATAAAAGCAAAAATATTTTTAATCCTGAAAAAATAAGCAAAGCACAATAAAACAACTATACACCAAGCATACAAAAACTGATTTATGATATAAACACACTGCCATCAAATCATAAGTTAATAAAAAATAGCCTTAATATGTAAACTCATATTACAGTATGTAAAGACATATTGATGCACTTAAAATATAATAACTGTTGCTTTAAAAACATTTTAAAATATGCAAATCATATATTATTTTAAAAGAAAGTATATAATGATATTTGAATATGGGTCCAAAACACTAACCCATCTTACAAAACTATATTCCAAACTATATTCCAAAACCTCTGGATGAGGTTTTTAATGAAAATAGAAATAACATACTGTAATTAATTTCCAAAAGTTACTAAAATGCTTCAGAAAAAATTTAGTTTTAGCTAATTGTAAATCTTTAATAAAATAGAAATAAATGACTCATATGATTTCTCTATCTCTCAACTTAAAGATTTTAGATACAGCCTTAAAAAGAAGGAGATTAGAATATGATAAGAATTATGTACCAATGACATCTAATAGTCAATGTCTGGAGAGAGAAATTAAAAAGTGCTGAACATTCCTTACTCTTTAACCTAAAACAGTTGCTAGGTTAAAATTTTAAATATACTAAATGAATAACTCAAAGATAGCAAAAAGATTTGCATTGCTCATCAGTGAAACATTCCTAATTATCATGAAATGCAGAAAAAAGATAACTAATAGGGGTTCCATAAATTTTAGAAAACATTTATAATAAAGATAGGTTCATATATTTTTTAAAAAGGACAAACATAAAATATTTCAAAACAAATATTAGATAAGGAGCTTTTCCAAATAGTACAAAACAAACCCTATAGAACAAAATGTCAAAAAAAACCAACACACAGGAAAAAAGTACAGATTACAATTGAAGACAAGAAAAATATATTAAACTTCATTAATAAATAAAGGCAAATAAAATGATTAGGTGTTTCCATATTCAAATATATTTCATATTTGAAAAGATTAAAATTATGTTCATATTTAAACAAATCAGTTGAAGGGGGAATTTTTCAAAATTCTGGGAAAATTGAAATGTAAACTTGGTATTAGATTATAAAAAAGAATGGTTGGTTTTATCAGTTTTGACAATGATATTGTGGTTTACTAAAGAAATGCTGTTAATATTGTAAATACAAACTGAAACCCTAAGAGAAGCTACAGCATGAGTTCAAAATTGTAGAAAGTTTCTTCAGAAAAAATAAATGAGTTAAAAATGGTAAAGTACTATTATATTTAGATGATGAATATGAGGGTTAATTATTCCATTCACATCACTTTTGTGTGTATTTGAAATGCTTCATCATACAAAGTAAAATTAAGTGATTTTTTTAAAAAAAATATGGATCAGTGTGTGAAGAAAATCACAACCAAACAAGCGAACAAAAATCTCACTGCCGTTGAGTCAATTCCAACTTATAGGTCAGAGTAGAATTGCCCCTGTGGGTTCTGGGGTGATTAACTTTTACCAGCAATTCAAAGCCTCGTCTTTCTCCACCAGGGCTGGTGTCCAACTCCAGTCTTGGCAGCTACTAACCCAATGCAACCACCAGAGAACCTAGAAAGTGAAAAACCTGGGACAGTTTCTTCTTCTTCTTCATCTTCATCTTCATTTTTGTTGTGGCAAAATATGAGCACAAACAGAAGCCAATGCTGCCCAGGAAGGGAACAGAATAGGCACATAAGAAGTAAAGGGTTCCATGTGAAAAGTCGTACAATATTGCTGAAGATAGTAAGTCAGGGAGAACTGAGGGAAGTAGCCAGATCTATGTTCACAGAGATACTTTAGTTCTTTGACAGCCACCACATTTTCTTAGGCAGGGCGAATAATAGTCCAGATTTGTAAAAATATGTGTTCAGCCTACTTTATTTAGAAGTGGGTAACTAGTTTCCACTGCTCAGATCATCTTTACCTGAGTTTCTTTGAACAACTATTACATTAGTGTGAAAGGTTTGTTAGTTTGTTTTACTTAAAAACATTGATAGAGTAAGGAGTCCATTAGGCTCTGAGTGACCTTCAGAAAATTTGTGTTTACACTCCTATAGTCACATATGGAAGTATCTGTTTCTTCATGAAATATCATCATTTGTCACTTTCCAAGTTGATGGACCATTCCGTTCACATTGTATGTAATGTTCTGTCACCATACTTAGCATCTTTTAAGGCATTTGAGTTCCTCTCTTTGGTTTTTAAGTGGCCTTTTACATCAATATTTTGTTGGCTCTTAAATTACCTTATATTCTCAGAACATAAGAATCTCTACAAGTTAAATAGAAAAGAATTCCTCAGAGAAGAATGTGATTAAATAAATAGTCTTAAGTCAGAAGAAAAAAGATATCACATATATATGCCTTCAGTCAGTCAGCAAGAGATTTGAAAATCTAGACATAATAAGTCTGTCATATTTAGAATTCCTAATAGATGTGTTGATTCACTGTCATTGGTATGTTCCTTAATTTTGATTATAATATACATGCCTAAAGACAAAGATTCAGGGGACCAAGGAGAGTGCAAGAAGTAAATCTGATTAAGTGAATGACACAAGTTCAGGTAGGATATTTGCTGCTTTTGAGAAACTAGCAAGATTCTGATCAAAAGTCATTAGTTAAGACCATAGGCTTGTATCAGGGTAAAAGTCAGAGAGGATGGAGGTTGTTTTAGGATACAAAAGAGACCCCAAATCTCAAGTATAATTTAAATAGAAACATTTATTAAGTCATAAACAGAAAGGGGAAAAAGGCAAAGATACATCAACCTGTAGAAGGCAAAAGGTCATAATGGTCTCCAATATTTTGCTGACTTCTAGAGACCATGAAAAGGACTTGGGAGAGCAAAGCCAACTTGTCATAGAAGAATGAATGGTAGCAGATTGTGTTAGCTGGGGTAGACTAGAGAAACAAATTCATAAACACTCATGTGTATAAGAAATAATTTTATATATAAGAGCAACTGTACATTAAAACAGTATCCCTAACCAATCCAATCCAAGGTCATAATTCTGATAATAGCCAATATGTCTGATACCAATATATAAAGTCCTCTTTCATTCATGAAACACATGCAATGATGCCAAATGCAGGACGATCATGAGCCAGTGAGAAGAAAGCCTTTGGATCCCGTGATGGTCTAAGCATCTCAGCACTGACAGGGGTCTCTGTGACTTCTCTGGCTTCAGAGTTCTGGTTGCAGCCATGGGGCTTGTCTGCCTCAGGGCACTAGGGTAGCTCAGTGTGACTTCTCCTTAGGAATGTCTTGCAGGAAGTCAACCTTGTCTATAGAGTGTCTCCAAGCAAGTCAGAGAGTGTCTCCTGCTTCAAAGAAGGAAGTACCAGATTTCCCAGAGTTCTCAGAGAAGGCCATGTCCCCCACAGAGGTCTATCTCAAGATTGACAGGCTGGAATCCACCCCTACAACTCTTAATCCTCAAAGTGACTTCAGATTAGATGACTGCCACACAGGTTCATCCATGAAAATTCCACGTAGGCCTCCAAAACCCAAACTCACTGCCATTGAATGGATGCTGAGCATTAGAAACCCTACAGGACAGGGTAGAATGACCCCAGTGAGGTTTCAGACTTTAACCCTTCACCAGCGGAGCAAGCCTCATCTTTCTCCCACAGATAGGGCTACTCAAGTGGAAATAGGACTCTGCGTGGGCATATACATTCTATTAGACAGAAGAACTCACAAGAATTTACATCTTTCAAGACAGATTTGCTTCCTTTTCTGTCATAACATGCCTGTGGCAGTTACATAACCTTTTGTTAACTTGAGTGAAGGGGTGCAGTCTAGCCTGTCAATCAGGTCACAGCTTGATGACCTCATTTGGAGGTGTGGCAGAGATCAATAGATCACTCACTGGAGTCAAGACCCAGTCTCTCTTTCTTCCCTTTCTTGCTGTTGAGACACTCAGAGAGCCAAAGGGCAGACATGGAGACCCATGCCAGTGTGGAGATGCTGTCACTGCTAGTGGATCCACAAGGCCTTTTAACCACTGGCCTATGGTCTTCCTGCATTTGGCATCATTGCATATGCTGCAGAGTCTAAAAAGGAATTTATGGAATAGCATCAGATATATGGGCTAATGTATAACTTATGGACTTATTTTCTATTATAATTATTATTACTAATTACTTTTACTGAGGACACTTACAGCACTTATAACAATCCAGGCATGCATACATTGTTTCAAGCTCATGTATACATCTGGTGTCCTTATCCTTTACAAAGCATCTTCTTTCTACTTGAAGCCTGGATATCAGCTCCTCATATCAGCTCCTCATTTTTTCCTCCCTCTCCCACTATCCCTCCCTCATGAACCCTTGATAAACTATAGATTACTATTTTCATATCTTACATCATCCTCTGTCACCCTTCACCCATTTTTCTGTTGTTCATTCCCCTGGGAGGGGCTTGTAAATCGATCCTTGTAATTGTTTCCCCCTTCCTCCCCCTACCTTTCCCTTATCCTCCTGGTATCTTTTTATTGATAATTGGTCCTGTGGAATTTATCTGTCCTGGACTCCCTATGTTGCAGGCTCTTATCTGTAGCACTGTTCTGATCTAGTCAGATTTGTAAGGCAGCATTGGGGTCATGATAATGGGGATATGGGGAAAGCATTAAAGAACTAGAGGAAAGTTATATATTTCACTGGTGCTATACTGCACCCTAATTGGCTGTGTCTTCCTTGTGACCTTTCTGTAAGGGGGTGTCAAATTGTCTATAGATGAGCTTTGGGTCTCCATTCTGCACCCCCCATTCACATTGGTATGATTTTAATATACAACTAATATACAATTTTTTACATAAAATTTTCTCTTACACACATGAGTGTCTATGAATTTGTTTTACTAGCCAACTCAGAATCAGACTAACAATGATACTTTTAATATATTCTTTCATCACTATAATTAAAATGCATCAAGTTTTACTTGGTCTTTCTTATTCACTGTCCAACTTTTACATACATATGAAGTGATTGAAAATATGTTGCCTGGGATTAGGCTTACCAGAGTCTTCATACACATAGATTGAAATGTCACAATTTAAAAGTTAAACTCAAGTCATCTTAAATTGATATAACTTTAATACACAGCTAAAGCTACTTTTCTTACAATTAAGATATAAGATATATTTTAGATGAACCTGTAGTATTCAGATTATTATTTTATTCAATTACCATTTAATATAGAATTTAATAAACCTTCTATTAAAGTTCTTTTATAAAAAATAAAAATAGAAAATAAATTTATTAATGAAGGCGAGATAGGATGGGATTTGTTTTCACCGACCCAAAGTGTCCCAGAGATCAGACACTTCAGCTAATTCGAATTGTATATCATTTTCATTTACACTTAGGAAAATTCATAAAGCCCTCCATGGAACCAAGTTATTACAATAATTATACACTTTGTCATAGACATTAGTCTTCAGTCTACAAAATTGGAATCTTAGTGACTAGGGCTTTCTTCTCTGGGAAAAATCAGGCAAT